>JAQHUG010000004.1:18510366-18539903 GCA_028555095.1 Dicrostonyx torquatus
TCTTCTCAGAATTCTCCTAGTCTGGTCATCCCGACTATACTTCCTGACTGGCTACCAGCCAATAAGCATTATATTAAACCAATATGAGTGACAAATCTTTACAGTGTCCAAGACCATTATCTCATAGCAGATAGACTCTTGGGTAAATTATTTCATGTGTTCATTGATTTGTATATTCATTTAATTTTTAATAAATATTTGTATAACAGTCACCATTAATTTTGCTCCACCAGTTTAGTAAGGGACTTACTAGATTATTTGATGACCACACTTCCATGAGAGTAGCCACTTGTGTGAAAGGGATGAATGACAGTGCCTGGGACTGAGCAACTTCTACAAAAAGTAATGACTTCATTTCCTATTTTTTTTTTTTTTAGAAAAGTCAAGGTGTTTTTTTTTCATCATACTTAACATCAATGTACTAAAGGTTGTTTTGTTTTATGAAAAATGGGTTGAAGGACATGCTTTCCGGCTACAGGTAACACTTAAACTATCTATCATCTGGTCTGTCCTGGTATTTCAGTTTACAGCTGCTGAATTAGCAGAGGTATAAGACAGGTCCAGTTTGGAAAAGTGACAACTGGCATGTCCAGAACTGAAGCCGTCAAGCCTCGGGACATCTACACAGCCTTTAAAAGAGTAGCTTGGTTTAAAACGCCTTTTGCCTGCACCCACATACACTCTTATGAGTCTGCAGCTCCACAATCTGAGAAATTTGTGTTCTCAAATAGCAGCACAAATGATATAGATGTAGATGTTTGGGATAACCTTCTATAACTCATTAACTCAATGGATTTTGTGTGTTTTTAATGTGTTCAATGGATTTTGTGTGTTTTTAATGTGTTCAAATCCATCTTAGTATAATATGAAAAGACAAAATTGCAATCATTGGTCTCCATGTGACAAGGGCAATACTACATTACAATCATCCTGTACTAGTTGCTAAGAATTGACTTAAATTATTAGAAGCCTCTGAAACATAGTCCATCTTTAAGAAATGATGTTAAAATAATTGCATAAACTTTATACGGAAATGATTTTGAACAAATTTATATGTTGCTTATATAATATCATTACATTTTGATAAGATCAGTGCTCTTGTGAACATTTATATTATATTTGCATAGTAGGAATGCAGCACACGTCTCCAATAGTTCTTTCAGTGACATCTTACTATTAGCTTAAAATTGGCCTTGTGATGTATTTTATACCACACAATTCAACAAATGCAACCAACTGGGTCTCCCCCCGACCAAGTTTTAATAATTTTTTTTTTTTCCTTTTATTTTTTATCATTCAAAAATTTATACTTTCTCCCCTTCTCCAGTCCCCTCCCGCTCCCCCACTACCCCTCCTCCCTCCCCCTGCTTCCTTAAGAGAGGGCAGGGTAGCCTGCCCTGTGGAAAGTCCAAGGCCCTCCCCACTCCATCCCAGTCCAAGAAGGTGTACATCCAAATAGACTAGGTTTTCAAAAAGCCTATTCATGCAGAGGAGATAGGTCCCAGTGTCATTATTGATGGCTACTCAGTCTGCCCCCATTGGCAGCCACATTCAGAGAGTCCAAATTGGTCATATGCTCCTTCAGTCTCAGTCCAGCAGGATTATGTGAGCTCCCATTAGATCAGGCACACTGTCTCAGTGGGTGGACCAGCCCCTTGCAGTCCTGACTTCCTTGCTAATCTTCTCCCACGTTCTGCTCTTCAACTGCACCTTGTGAGCTCAGTCCATTGCTCTGATGTGGATGTGGGTCTCTGTCTCTATCTCCATCCATCGGACGAGATTTCTATGGTGATGATCAAGATATTCATTAATATGACTATGGGACAAGGCTAGTTCAGGCACTCTCTCCTCTGCTGCCCAAATACCCAGCTGTGTACACCTGGGATACCCTCTAGAGCCACGTATCTTCCCAAACTAAAATGAGTCCCTTAAGGTAGATATCTTATTCCTTTTTCCAATAACTACCGTTCCTCCATCTCCACCCTCCCTCTCTCCTCAGCTTTCCCCAGCCCTTCCCTTCTTCCTTCTCCTTTCCCCTCACCCCTTTCCCTACCCCCCACCTCTGCCCTCTTCCCTATCCCCCCACTCTGTGCTTTCAACTTTTGCCCGGCGATCTTGTTTGCTTCCAATTTCCAGGAGAATCTGTATATGTTTTTCTTTGGTTTCACCTTGCTCTCTAGCTTCTCTAGGCTTCTGAGGTATGAGCTTCATGTCCTTTGTTTATGGCTAGAGTCCACTAATGAGTGAGTACATACCGTACTCATCTCTTTGGGTCTGGGTTATCTCACTAAGGACACTACTCCTAATAGGGAGTGCAAGGATTGTCAATCTGTTAGCTTTTCCCTCAGTTCTCTTAGAAGAACTGAGACACATTCACAAGTTAACTATATGTGTATTTTGTAGTTTTGCTTTATTTTATGAGGATTAGTATTTTGCTTGCATGTATGTATGTGTGAGGGTGTTGGGTCTCCTGGAACTGAAATTACAGACAATTGAGAGCTGCCCTGTGGGCGCTGGAAATTAAACTGCATCCGTTGCAAAAGTAATCAGTACTCTTAAGCCATCTCTCCAGTCCCTGTTTATAGTTTCTTTAAGAAAATAAAGACTGTACTGATTACATTGTATTTATAGCCATGAAATTGTAACTAGAAATCCAGAGGAAGGAAGGAAGAGGACTGCTGAGTTCTGTATCATGAGCACATGCATCCTAGAAATGTGGTAGCAAAAGTAGAAATGTTTAGGATGGAAATGACCACCTTGTAGACTCAGGTCTACCAAGTGTAAATCCCTGATCTAAATCTTAAGCAGCAGGAAACAAAAACAAAGGACTAAAATTCTTCCCACGTTTCGCTTGTTTCATCTTCTGCAATATCTTTTATCAGCATCCTGTACAGGAACACGATTAGTCACGCTAATATACTTACATATCTGAGTCCTCTAAACTGCTTCTCCATCTTCATTCTTAGGGAGTGGTAAACACTTCTGTGACATAAACAAATCTTCTTACATAGTAAAATTCACTGGGCGTTAACATCAGCCAACAGATTTATAGGTGTTTTTCCCTGCCTACTGTTTCTACCTTGTACCTTTATATTTAACACTAACATATAATTTTCTTTGCCTATGCAGTAGAAGAATAGTTCAGTGCCTTTAATAATATCTTTATAATAAATATGAATAATTTCATTAGCAGCAGATTATTTTAGCTGTAAAAATAAACTAATTTGAATTTTTTTTATCATCTTGTACTGAATAAACATTATTTCTTATGTGATCCAAGGTATATTATTTTACATGATGTGTTCTTTTTTAGCTGTCATCTGAATATGTATTCATTCATTCACTTCATTTCATTTCATTTGTTCACTTGTTCAACAATTCATTATTATGTACATATTATTAACAATTAGATGATTGAATCCTATACCACAGCTTATAATAAAATAGCCTGATATTTAGATAATTAAAATGAACTAGATATAATGTAGTAACATAATCAAAATAGACTAATGTGTACTTTTATTGCTTTTGATAATGTATAAGGACAGGAAATATTTTCCTTGGGAATATTCATTTAAAAATAGAAAAATTCTGTGGATCAGTATTGTACATAGAGGACTAGAAAAAAGGAGAAATTGTCAATGTTTGTCCACTTCTAGATATAAATGTCATCAAGTTCTTGACTTAATGAATTATATATATAATATATATATATATATATATATATATATATATATATGTTTTTTGAGACAGGGTTTCTTTGTAGCTTTGTTGCCTGTCCTGGAACTAGCTCTTGTAGACCAGGTTGGCCTCGAACTCACAGAAATCTGCCTGCATCTGCCTCCCAAGTGCTGGGATTAAAGCCGTGTGCCACCATCACCCGGCTCTAAAAATAATTTTACCTAAAACATCAAGCAGTCTAAGATCCAAATTGTGGTATTATGTAAAAGATTGAACTTTGTTATTATATCTGATGACATATTTCTGCAACAGTTATTCTAAAATTCATTTTTTATTGATTTTATGGAGCTCTACATTTTTCTCTACTCCCCTTCCTGCCTCCCCCCTCCCCTTCTACCCTCTCCCAAGGATTCATTTTTAAGTTTAGAGTAGTTACCCCTATGGTTGAGGGCATGGATGTCAAGAGCTTTAATGCAGGAAACAACTTTACGGAGTGATGTACACAGAAGTCAGATGTTACCAAGAAGAAAACATACTATTCTGTGACGTGTTGCTCTTGTGAGGAGCTGACATTGATGGGGAGCAATGATATTTAGACAAAGGGAAAAGCATCTATTATAGTGTCATATTGCATTGGCTTCAAAAGATATCAACAGTTTGCTAGTATACTATTCTTCGAAAATATGCCACTTGTGTCTTGAATGAGAAATCTTAAGTGACTGTATAGTGCAAAAACACTATTTGTCATAAAAATTACATGATTAAAAAGTTTATGATTATTGTAATTTTGTATATATATATACATATATATATATGTATGTATGTATATATATATACATGTGAATCTTTAAAATAGACGATAAAGCCTAGAAGAGAAATAAGAAACCATGTTCTCTTTATATCCCACACCTACAATCAGCAAGGCTTGACCTGTGTTACAGAGAATTGTGTTCAATGACAGCAGGTGTGTGATCTGTGCTTTTATAAATGACTGCAGATGCACTTCAGTGTTTTAGTTTTGATGGACTGATTATTAAGTAACCTCCCCACAATAATGCTTAAGTGTGTATTAACTTGGCCTAAATTTTCAAATGCATAATACTTGTACAAAATCTTTTTAACTTCAAAATGTTGCGTGGATCCTCTAACTAACATTAAGAATTTGTCCCATTATACTTTTCTCAGTTTAGAATATCCAATATCTCACATGCAATTAACACAAAGCAAATAATTAAGATTTTTACCTTGGAACCAAACCTTTTTTCCTCTTAGTGGAACATGAGATATTTGCCAAAATACTTAGAAAATTCTGATTCTCTGGTCATACACCTGATGTTTGCATTTCTTTGTGTTTCTGTCTTCAGACTCCTATTCTAACTGCCCTGAAGACAGAATATGTTTTACAAAAAAACAGGTGTTTTTGTCACATGCATGTCTAACTTTCAGAATTTATGTTCAAAGATGTATTTCTTTATAACCATTGAAATTTTATCATAATTATTTCTCCAGGGGCTATAAATAATATTAGCTTGTGAAAATTGTAAGGCATATCTCTGATTACCTGAAAATGTCAAGCCCCCCTTCCTTCTATCAATGCTTTTCTACAAGTTAAATATTCTTAGCTTCCACAAATATTTCTGTGTACTTGTCAGCTACTTTCTTGACATGTCGCCCTCCCCTGCACAGTGAAGAGTTCTCCTGTGACTCCTAGACAGGCCCTAAGGGCTCCTTCCTCATTTAAATACTTCATTATTATTCATATAACCTATTATTGAATTGATGGTGAGTGTGGACACATTATCCTACCCTACAAAATTCCTAAGGTTTCAAGAATGATTCTGACAGGTTCCAAGTCCTTCACTGTATTTATGTCAAGCTTTATCATACATTCACCATTTCTCTATGGAACTTTGTGACATATTGTGTTACAGTAAACCCATTGCCATACCCTCTTATGGTCCCTGGGAGCTCGTAAGGACTCATGCAACAGCATTTCAGGCAATGGATAAGCTGCTAACTTCTGGCTCAGCCCTTTGATTCACTGTAAAATGCTCTTCCTTCTTGCACAAGTTGCTGTGAAAAGTCACACTAAAATCCGTACATTTCTTATTTTTCTTTAGCTTCACTCCCAAGAACTGATATATCTATAAATAGTATCTTCATAATATTTTCATTATAGATCCTCATAAATATTTTCAATCAAATCATTTCACTTGTTTTTTTTTTTTAGGCTTTTTTTATTTCAGATCTTTTCTCAAAATGAACTCTGTAGATGACTGTGTGACTCATTGTATCAGCATCTTCAAAAATATTTTCACTTTGTTTATTTATTTTTATCAATTATTAACCATGTGCACTGCCTTGCCTGAAGTCAAACTAGCTGAGTGCATGAGGTAAACATATTTTCTAGAGGATCCCAAAGAAGCCACTAGACCTTCCATTGCTTTAACATTTCCATTTTTCTTCATAATAAAGCAGATAGTAATCCAAAGCAGCTCTATTCTTGCCTATATTTCTTTGTGCCAGTCATGTAAATAATCCAAGCATTCATTCTCCTTCACATCAAAATTTATGTTTTGCTCACATGAAAAAAAAAAAAACAAACACTATGCAATGATATGAGTATTCTGACCTATTTCATCTTCATCCACACTACAACCACATCACACATATTTCATTTAAAGTTTATGCAAAAGAATTATTCCAGCAATTATTTCAAGTTCCCATTGAACTTGAAGGCCTCCTGAAGTCTCAACATCAATGAACTGGCGAACGAGCAGCAAAGGGAGGTGAGAAGGAGTTGGCTTCCAGGTTCCCTTGCTGGTTCTTCCCCTGACCCAAACCTGCTCTCAGCTACAACTCTGACTGAATGTTTATTGTGAATACTCTCGCTAGAGAACACTTTCAGTTGTCAAACCAAAAGCACAGCACAGACATGAAAGTAGTTTCTTTCCCATTTTTACAGTGTTAAAATGTACCTACCCATAATCAGCTTTTATACCTCTTGAAATCTCAAAGACTACACAAGTCCTGCCCACATGTTTTATACAAATCAAAGACAATGATATCAAATCACTACTCTTCAGAACAACTGCTTAGAGTAATATAGTTAAAGGAAATTAACCAAAAACACAGCTCAGTCCCTGGTTTGGAAGACCACATAAAAAAGGCAGGTGCATAAAAAAATCACTCAGCAACCTTGAGGCATATCTGGAGCCCATAAGCTTTTTGTCTCCCTAAACTACTGGGTTTTTTTTTTTTTTTGCTCTCTGCTGAAAAAAAAAATCACAGCTACACACATGTGTTCACACACATGTGCATGTCACGCAGACACACACATACACAAGCACACTGGCTTAGTCTTGACTTTAACAGCTAATTCTCTAGAGGACACAATAGTTTGATTCATATTGATTGATTTAAGGCTTGAGCCCCTGATAGTCAAATAGTCTGTTCCTCCTTTCCTTTTTTTCTTTCTTATTAATATATTCATTTCTTATTTATACAAGGCAAATGCATGTAACAAAGGGAGATTCACATAACTTTTGTTTAGCGAACCTTTTTCAAATGAGGAAGGATGCCCTCTAGATAGCCAATTTCCATTCTTCTTATTCTAATGCTAATGATGTTATTTAAAGGTATTGGATGCACAGCATCAAATGACATTATTTCAAATGACTTCATGACACGGAGGGAACATTGCAGAAGGAATATCAAATAGAGGTTCTCAAGTGTTTCAACCTTTAAAATGCAAAGGGAGAAATGCCATTGCTATTGATAATTTTGTTACCTAATGCCTGCCCATCATGTCTTTTTGAATTTGGCCCAGCAACTTATAATTAAAAGGATGATTATCCCTGCTGGATATGGGCACAGATTCACATTATTTCCTTGGAATCCTGTCTGCTGTCTGGCTTTAATGAAAATTTAAACCTCTTAGAATGACATGTGGTACCTGGGTATATTTTTCTTTTGTCTGAGAAGAGTTGCAAGGGAAAAGGACTCCAAGGGGAGGGGGGAAACAGTCCCTGTTCCTGCCCATAGATCCTTATCTTTCAATCACTCATTTCTTTTGGGGAGAACTGGCAAAGTATTATAGCATATAAAGCGATGACATTCTTAACCCAGTCGAGAAATTTCTATACTTTCTTTGCTTTTAGACAAGATGAGGTTATCTTCTGATATGATTGGAGGCTTCAAACTTTTATGAAATTAGAGTTTTTGTTTTTTATTTTGCCTTCTACTCTCCCCATGTGTTTACTAAAGTGTGTCTTATTACAGAGTGTAACAAGGTCCCTTCAGTAGTATGAGCCTTTACATTTGGTTCTGTAAACCATCCTCACTCATTTCTGTACATTGACTAAATAAGGGACCAAGAAATTTAAAAATTGTCTTACTAGCACCATCTATTAGGTTGCATCTCTTTCTCTTCAACTATTTAGTATCTTTGTATAAAATCATTTGACCAAATAAAGATTTGTTTATTTCCGTGTTTTATGTTCTTCCACTGGTCTACTTGTTTGTTCCTATGCTAATAGTAATTTGTCTTGTTTACTGTACCTACATGATATAATCAGGTAATTCAGAATCAACATCCAGAATGTGAAAATACAAGATCATCAGAAATGTGAAACTGCTTGAATACTGGTGTTATGTCCCAAACAACAAAAACAAGAAATTACATGTGGTTTTAAGTGTTGGGTCAATATTCAGGAAAATCAAAACATTGTTAAAATTTGCCTTCATGAAATGTGTGTAATACACAAGCTGAATTTGTAATGAAATTTGTACTTAGGTTTGTAACCCAACCCCAAGGTTCCTCATTATGTATTGTGAAAGATTTCAAACGTTGTAAACAGAAAAGGAAAAAAAAAAGCACAATGCAACAAAAACTCTTTATCTAAATGAAATTCCATTTTCGAACCCTTCCAGTAAAAGTTCTCAGTTGTACTAATCCTACAGCATTTTTCTTTCTCTCAAACGTTAGCATCACTATTAATGTTGCCTTGTGATCCACTATTCTCCGTGACAATAAAATGAAGCACATGTGAACTATTGAGAGAAAGTAGAAAAACAGCAAATATTATCAGTGTAGTTATGCTTGAGATATTTTATATTTCCATTTACCTGTTTGTTTGCGGTGTGTGTCTACATAAAAGGGAAGGGAAGGCACTGGGTATCTTGGTCTCATCTCATCCTCTGCGTGTTTCCTTGGGACAGGAGGTCTCATTGACTCTTGAAAAGGGCTTATTAGCAAGCCTCGCTTATCAATTTATGTAATGTATATACTTGATGTTTGATTCAGGGCAGCTAACAAAGCACATAGTTAAATGTATTAAGCTCATAGATAAATCCAACATATTTTTAAACGTCTATTTATTTCTATACTTTAAGTGAATGTTGTAATATTTAAAGTTGGTATATGGTGTTTGTGTCTAGGTAAAGCTACATGAATCCTGCTTGGAGAGTGGTGCAATGTGATTCACTCAGTGATGATAAATATCTCAATTACATATATCCTGCCTCTCTTGGATAAAATAATGACTACAATCCAATGACTTTGTAAATAAATAATTAATGACAGAACATTCTTGCAACCATGTATAGGACTTTTCAGAAAAGTAAAACATGGACAGAAGTGAAACATTTTCCTTCTCCTTCTTTCCTTTTTTCTTGTGGGGGGAGGAGAGTGCAGGTTCTTTTACTCTGTAGTCCTGACTGCTGCATCTTGATGTGTAGACAAGACTGGGCAACAACTCAGAGATCTGCCTGCCACTTCCTGTTGAGGGCTGAAACTAAAGATATGTGCCACCACAACCAGCCTGAAGAAATATTTTGTGTCCACTTAAGATAAGCCAGGTGGTAGTGATGCAGACAGATTTGAATTGCAGATCTCTGAGTTCAAGGCCAGTCTGATAAACAGAGTGAGCTACTCAACACCCAAGGCTAGTCAGAGAAACACTGTCTCAGAAGTAAAACACAAACAATCAACAAACAATAAAAGATCAACAGACATAAAAATCAGAGACATTAGGGGTCCTATTTGCATACATTTTATGGCTTATTTCTTAGAGCTGCAGACATGAACAAATGTGAAATAGCCATGAATTTGAAAAGTGCTGATTGGTACTCCTGAGCTCACAGTAGAGCATAGCCCAAACCAGGGACTGCAACGCAGTCAGCATTTGGGTGGTGAATCCTCATCATTCTCAGAGCTGACGTTCTTGCAAGGAACTTGCTGTCTACCCCACCTGTACCTAATCTTATGTGGCCTTGAATAAAATCCAGCAGGAAAAAAAATCGACTGCTGTGTATTCTCCACCTTAGAGTTACCTAAACCACTGTAGGAAAGAGAAACCATGAACAGTGTCCTTCTGTTGTATCATTTCGTCTGTCTTCAGAGTCAAACAGGGATGAGCCCACTGTACCTACCTTCCTTCCCTGTCTCTCTGAACTAAGCATTTTAACATTGCTAAGGAGACCACAGATGACAGGTAACTTGGTCTAGTTAACATGAGTGAGTTCACAGAGCAGTGCTAACGATGGAGATATAACTATAGTGAATAAAGCAGGCATAAAAATTGCACCTCTTTTAGTTTTATGCAGTATTCTCTTGTGTAACTGCATTATCCAGTACTCTTGATATACGAGTATTTAAAAACACCAGGAAGACAGTCATTGCAATTGTCATCACTTGGTGACTGGTACCCTCTGACCTAATGGAAAGTCTGCCATGCCTTTAGATTTAGCACTTGGGAAGCAGAGGCCAGTGGTTCCCTGTGAGGTCAAGGTCAACCTGGTCTAATAGGTAGCAGTTCTAAGCTAGCTAAGACTACATAATTAGACCCTGTCCCTTCTACAAAGAAATGAAAAGCATTTGTTCACACACATTACCCAGCTCAGATTCTATCCCTTGGGCATTCCTGGAAGTTAGGGCTTTGCAGAGCTGAAAGGTGGAGAGGTATGAGGAGGTATAAAGGTGGGATGTGAAAACCTGCTGTGTGTCTAACAAGAATGCGTGTACAAGGTTCAGCTGACCTGGTGAGATCTGAATAATTCAAAGTAGCCCGACAACTGTTCTATGAAATAAATTAAATACAACTAGTGTCATGACCTTAATCAAAGAAGTCACATGCTCTTCCCAGTTCTGAAGGCAGGTGGCTTCTTAGAGACAGGAGTTTGTCTCCTTGCTAATGGAGGCTGAACCAAAAGCTCTTTTAGTCCCAATGACCCTGGGACTTGTGCACGAGAAAGGGAAGGGCTAGGACTGGAAAAGTCCTCATATATATTCAGAGAGAAGAAAAGCACCTTGAAGGTGTCCATCTCTTTCTTTCACATGGAGATCTGGGTCTTGGTGATCTGCATATAGACCCCAGGATAGAATCCATCTATGTAAAGGAGATCAGTCTTGGAATACAGTGCAGATATTCACCAGAATATGGCTTGCCAGAAGGACCTGGACACTTGTCTGCACCTTCTTTCAGAGCCTCAAGAGAGACTGAATTCACATTTTGTCTGGTGAGAGAATGCCTAAATGGGTTCTGCTTTAGCAATTGTGTGTAATTCATCCTGGAAAATCACACCATTGATTTTTAGCTATCCTAAGTGTGAAGTAGTCCTGGAGATCTTTAGTGATAGTAACAACCCAAACTTCTTGGAAGTTTCCCAGAGATAGAAAGACTTTGAAGAGGTGTAAAATGACTAAGGTGTAGCTCATTGTCCACAGTAGCAGGAAAACACAGTACTTGTAAGTTCAGAGAGGAAGAGAGACTTAAAACTTTGACTTAGAAAAGTCTTAGTAGATTTGCTAACCAGTAATTTGCACTAACAATCAAAAAGATTTAGATTTAGTGAAATTTCCAATGGGGAAAGCAGGAAGTCTGTGGTTTACTTATATTCTAAGTTGTATTTAGGACAAAATGAGTTAGTCTGTGGAACACAACTAGAACATCATTTAAAACACAGTATTTGTTCACACAGTACGCTTACTGCCTTCCCATAAACATGGAAGGGTTCATGAAAACATCATTCTATTTTGTAGCAAAGTCCTTTCTTAGAGTATTGAATCTTATGGATTCATACAAAAGGAAACTTTGCTCTATTGTGCTGGATAAAATCTAAATGAATATGAGTAATAGCATTTTATTGCCAACATCAGCATCCATAACCATTTCCTACAAGGATTAAGAGTCTAATTTTTGTTTAAACATATATATGGTACAGATCCTGATGTATTTATTTGGCTTAATAATATGGTTTCTAATCTTTCTTATTTTTTGTTGAAATGGGAAAAATGCCATAACCTATCTTTCATTAGAGTAAAACATTTAACTTTTTAATGTAATTATTAAAATAAGAGCATTGCTTATTTTTAGACCCTAAAAGGAAAGTCAACTACTTAATATTAACTGGGTGTTCTGAATTATGGGATTAGATCAATAACAGTTATCTATGTATATGAGTTGAGACAATGTAGACAAGATTCTCATTTGTAATTTCTGCATTTATGAACATTGTGAAGAATTATTATATGTAGTTCTATCCCAATTTGACATATTCTATTTTGAAGTCCAACTGCTGATCTGAGAGATGACCAAACTATAAGTAGAATATTCAGATATTGCACAAAGGAGCACACTCATGAACAGTTGAACTCCAAGAGGATTCATCCCAACTGCCAACACTAAGAAGACACTTTGAACATTTCTGTCATGTCAAGTTCACATTGTGTACCACATGAACCAAATGACTTCATCATTTCAAGTTCATATAGTCCACCACATGAATCAAATTGTTGTAATAGGCAGGCGGCTGTCCCGCTACTGAGAAGTGGGGCCATTTTCCGGTGCCTGGCTCCCAGCTAGCTTATGCCCGAAATAACCACACAACAATTATATTAATTTAAATACTGCCTTGCCCATTATCTCTAGCCTTTGCTTGGCTAACTCTTACATCTGATTCAGCCCATTTCTATAAAGTCTGTGTGTCACCACAAGGTGGAGACTTATTGGATGATTCTAACCTGCATCCATCTGGGCTGGAGGATCATTGTGGCTTTCTCACTTTCTTTCTTCCCCAAACTCTGTTCTGTCTACTCCGCCCACCTAAGGGCTGTGTCCTATCTTAAAGGCCAAGGCAGCTTCTTTATTAACCAATGAAAGCAACAGAAATAAAGATTGACCTTCCTACACCAAATGACCTACATAGCTGAAGTCTTCCAAACCTCAGAACCACAATGAACAATCCATTGTACTTTTGGGTCACTGAGTTTTAGGATGGTTTATTGCAACCATTGGTTAGTAACATGTATCTTTGCAAGAACATTCATTTCCCATGTCTACCATGAGGACTCTCTTGTGTCATAATCATAGAAAGATTATCTGGGGCTCTGTTATGGCTACAAAGAAATCTGGGGCTCTGTTATGGCTACAAAGAAGCCTAAGGGATTGTGCTTGACCGATTACTCTTTTATCACCTAAAATCCAAATTACTTCCTGCATAATAAGCTTATTTGCATCATAAAATTATTGAAAATTAGTTTGTTTTTCAAAGGAGATTTGTATGGACCTATGGACCTCAAGTTTTTTTTTTTTTTTTTTTTTGCACACTCTGCTAGCAAATTATTCTGTCCAGAAAACAACTGAGTTTACAAGGTTTATCACATCTGATTCAGTTAATATGGAAGCCACTGTGAATGGTTCAGAAGCAAAGTGGCAATTGGCCAGTTTCATCACGTTTATTATCCTCTGGCTCCTGGGAGGATAACACAAGTCTCCTTGTACGCACTCGAAGTGATCTTCAGTGTCTGGCACACAAGGAGATCCTTAAGACGTGGTTATTAAAGATAGCAGGAGAGTACCAGAGACATCATGAACTCTTGAGATTTGAATTACCTTTCTTCTCTGTGATCACTTTTGAAATATCTTCCCCAAACTGTGCTGCATCCTCATTCTGCTTAAAGAGAGTGATGCCCCCAGAACATCCATACTATATACAGAAATTGTTTATACACTTATAATAAGGATCCAACTCCTTGACAGCCCAAGTAACATTTCCTTCAATGTCAGTAACGGTGTTACAGTTCCTGAAGCAGGACTGCTTTCCTCCTTGTCTGCTTCTCCTTTGAATCCAGAAATACCTACAGGTTTGAGTCATATCTTTCCCCCATGTTAAAAATGTTCCTTCTTGCATAGCAGCTTGAAAGCCTTTATAGTTATGCCCCTTTTCCCTTACAATCTACAGTACTGTCAAATCTCAAGGAAACCACACTGAATATGGACTTTAATCTGCCAGTCCAGAGTAAGATACCATGTGTCAGAGAAACTCATACACAGCTTATCATTCTCACCAACTGAGTGGAGGAGGAATGGTTTAAGCGTGTTATATACATCTAAGTCTCAGTCACTTTACCCTGCAACTGTGGGGATGTTTAGACAAATTGACCTCCAATATCTGAAGACATGTTAATATTCAGTTCTATTTACCTTTTGCCATGGTAGTTAAATATGGGCAGAAGGGAGTATAATCCTAAATAGTCACATATAGCACCACTAATTCTAGTCTACTGTTATGCTTTCAGTGCTGATCTGTAGTAATAGGGAGGAGCTGGACTATGTCCTGCTGCTGCCCAGCTCCCAGCCGCTAGGTAGCTTATGCCTGAAATAACCACACAAAACTGTATTCATTTAAATTCCTGCCTGGAATATTATCTCTAGCCTTTCCTTGGCTAACTCTTACATCTTAAACTAACCCATTTCCAAAAATCTGTGTATCATCACGAGGTGGTGACTTACCGGAAGATTCTAACCTACATCGATCTCGGGCCAGAGAATCATGACTTCTGGCCTAGTGCCTTCTCTCCTGCCTTCTGTTCTCTCTACTCCGCCCACCTAAGGGCTGACCTATCCTACAGGCCAGGCAGTCTCTTTATTTAACCAATGAAAGCACAGAAATATAGAAGAACCCTCCTACACCACTGATCATTTGGCACTGGACAAACAGTTGGTGGGCTTTTCTATAGAGAAGACAACTTCTCCAATCCTTGCTGTCCTCAGTTGCTTATAGATTTTTTATGTATTGAAGCCTCATGGACTTTTTGCCATCTAGTTGTCATGTTCATTGCTGTTGTTATTCTTGTACAGCTCATGGTTGGGCAATCATGTTGGTAAGACTTCACAGGAGTAACTTCTGATATTACCAGGAAACATAATCTTGCAGTAAACTCCCTGATCCTCTGACTTATACAATTCTTTGGCCCACTCTTCTGTAATACCCCTAATCTTAAGCGTAGAAATGCTTTATAGATGTATCCCTTGGGACCGGACTTCACAACTCTGCATTTTGACTAGTTGTAGTATTCTGTAACACTTTCTACTGCAAAGATAAGTTTCTGTGATGAGGGAGGAAGACTCTAGTTATCTCTGAGTTTAGGAGAAAGGTATATAGATGTTGTTAGGTTTATGCTGGTTTAGTAAATTATTAGATGTAGATTCTTCTCTAATACATATGACTATAACAGCACTGAATAGTTATCTATATTTCCAAAACCAGGCACATGATTTCTCTTGTTGAATGGATCTTGAAGACAACTAGAAAGCTATTGATACTGCCAAAGTATACATATCACTACTGGATCCATAGGGCTATCAAGACATGCTGCTGGTTGATGTGGTTCATACATGCCATAGTTGAATACAGCTGTTTGTTGCATTTCTCCTTTGGAAGCTTACGTGGCACCTTTTGATGCCATGAAAGCTAGTTCACAGTGAGAGGTCATTTGGTGCAGTTCCATTCTAGAGTCTTCGAACCCTATTTCCAGGATGTATTGTGTTTTCAGCAATAATGACTTATTTTAACCATCTGGGATGGTAGCCAGGGCAACAGCAATAGGATGTATGTTTTAGGAAGCTCTCGGACAGCCCTAACCAAAAGCTCAAAATAGGGCTTCATATAGTGTTATACAGATTTATTGCATTTATTCTGATAGTGTTCTTGAACTGTTTTAGTAACTGAAGAATATTACAGAAATGTTGGTGGAGTATGTGTATTGTACAGGACATAAAGAGATAACAGAGAAATTATAGGCCGAGCAATCTGTGTTCAAATTCATTCCTGATGAGTTGATGCATTTCCTGTGATGATAATGCATCTCTCTTTATTTTTGAGATTATAACTTATTCATAACATTTCTTCCTTCCCTTCTCTCTTTCCAAACCCTTCCATAAACCCCTTCCCATTCTCCTTCAATTTCACGGCCTCTTTCCAAATATATTGTTATTGCATAGATACATGTATAAGTATATACATATATATTTGTAAATATAATCTGTTGACTCTTTAGAATGTTAATTATATGTATGTTTTCAGGATTGACCATTTGCATAATGGTTGTCTGCATACCCAGTACTACATTAGAAACAGCAAATTCTGTTCACTAAAAGCACTGACTAATCCATCAACTTTCAAAATGTTTTAAAGTAAAAAGCTCTACTCTATAGCTACAGACTGTAAGTGATGTGATGTTTGCTGTTTCTGTCAATCCTAAAGTCAGTCATGCATGATTTTTAGTTACCAACTTCTATAACTCTTCTGTGCTGCATCATATTCTTCATGCAAAGTCCCTGTATGTGTAAGGTCTGTAACTCCCTCTGCAGCAGCGTCTGGGAGTTAGAAATAATTTTTGTTGCCATCACAGGGCTTACTTTGTGAGGTCTTGACCTCACTCTTTTCTACAACAACAACACACAGGGAAACTGGTAATAGTTCTCAATGCTTCTCTGTGAGGCTTGCTGTCATTGTGATCTTCATCCAGACACATACTTACCTATTCTTTTCTCAGAAAAACTCAGTCCTCAAGGATTTCTGCCACTTGTTAAATGTTTCCAAAATGGGCCAGAGGCCATGCTCTAGGAGCCTCCTCTCAAAATCATTCAAATCTGTCCCCTTTCTGTTACATCAAAAGCACACTTTAGTTTAAGTAGAAGTTTTCAGTTACTCTTTCCTTTCAGCCTGTTATTTACAGCATGAACAAAGAGTGGGTTAGTCGGGCATAAACTGAGGTGCAGAAACAAGGGAGGCAAAGATAAACATTACTTAATTTTATGTGGATTTATATTGCAGCAGAAAACAAATAAACTAAAGCAAGAAAAGTCATAAAGACATCAGAACAAATATATTTAGTAGTCAAAGCCTATATATATCAACTGTGCACAACAGCCATAAGAATTTGGAATCTGCTTCAGGATTAAGGAAGGTTATAAAGAAGTGGGTATTTTTATGTGCATTATGAATGATGAAAAAGAGATGCATGTGAATGTAGGATCTTTGGGCATAGGAGACACCCTATGGTGCAGTTCCTTTACTGTAAAAGCAGAAATAATGGAAGCCCCAGCCCTTTCAAAAATGTTGAGAAAGGACCAGCCAACAGTTGCCTAAATTGACAAGTTATAAAGGAAAATCAAGTGATACTCAAGGGTAGTCAGTGCCTTGCGGGAAGTGGGCTTTTATGATGAAATGGGGAAATATAATGACCACTTGCCTGGTTGGGTTAGGGAGTGTTTCTGTTTTACTTTTTTTTTTTAAAATATGTGTGTGTGGCAGGATGTTATATTTAAGGCATGCTGATCAAGGTCAATTTGTTGTAACTATTAAGGTAATTAAATTATTTTATGTGATGTTATCTTTTAAAGATGCTGTTTGAAGCTGTCTACCCAATTGTTACATAGACATTGGACTATTGGACTGCTTGCTTTGAAATTAGTAACCTTTCTTTTTTTTTTTTTTTTTAGTTTTTACTTTACTTATATAGCCACCAACGCTGCTTAAAATCTGATTGTATTTTGAAAAAAATCTTGATCATATTCATGGCTACAAAATTATTTTCTCACCATTTATGTCTAAGCCTGAGTTCCCGTATTCTAATTCTTGACTTTCTCAAAAGTTTCTCCTGAACTTTCAGACACCTACTTAACCACATGTACTGCTTTGCTCCTGATACATTGGTGATTCCTGGTTTGTTAAGAGTATCAGAAAGATAGCAAATGTTTTATAATATTTACTGAATGAAAAAAATATTGATAGACACTCTGTAAACACACATGAAATATTGTCGCTGACCATGTTCTAGGCTGTTGTGGTCTTTCCTAACAGATCATGGATGATGACCACATGTTTATCCTGTCTTAACACTTCAGCTGGGGAATAGCTGAGTCCTGTGAAATTTAAGAAATGGGTCCAGATTAGTCTAACAGTGCTCGAAATCCTGTGATCTCATCAGTGGATACTTTCACAGAGATCCTGTAAATAAGTTCCTCAGTAAGACTTGAGCAAAGTATCAGTATTGTGAGCTAAAACAGTTTTTCTTTGCTCTGGTGGTGAACAGGGACAAACCACCGTCGCCTCTCCCCACTTGTCTGTCTCTTAGCTGCTGGCCAGGGCTCCTATTTTGTACCCATAAAGAAAGTCAGATTTAGAATAGGTTTGAGACATAGTTTTGAATGACATAATTCTGAATCCTGTATCTCAAGTGCTGATATCCTGAAAGATCAATATTTCCAAAGAGGAAAATTCCCAAAATACATTTCCAGAAAAGAATTCAAATTTACCAGAAAATAAAACCCTTCATTTACATATCAAGGGAATTATTTCACAACATTTGAAAAGCAAAACAGCACAATTGCCACTTTAAACAAACAACTATAAATATCAATTCTAGTTTTGCAAACTTAAACTATCAGGTAAAACAACACACCTATAACAGCTATGAACAGAAACACTGTATTTGTAAAATGGAGGTTTCAAAACAATGGAAAAATCCATATCACTGTATCTGGTAATTGTATATGTCCAGATTTACATCTAATTTACATATAATTTAATAGGAATTAAAATAATCTATATGGCAATTCTCTACACATATCTGTGAGGGAGTTTCTAAATTAAGTCCAATTGAAGTGGAAATAACCACCATAACTCAGGGAGGCACCATTCCCTTGACTGGGTTCCTAGGTAAGGAAAACTGAGTAGTACCAGCCTTTATTTAATTTTACTTCCTACGTATAAAAACTATGTGACCTACGACCATGATGGTCCCTCCCTGTCATGATGATGTACACTACTAAATTGTAACAAAAGCAAGCCCTCTTTTAAATTGCTTCCATCTTGTATTTTATGGAAAAAAAGAAAGTAATGAAGAAAGGAAGGAAGGAAGGCAAGAAAGAAACAATGAAGGAAAGAAAATATGTAATGCAGAAACTATCTAATTCTTTTGACAAAATATACCGAAATAGGGATTTAAACCCTAGAGTCGGATGTTACTGTCCCAGACATTCTGATGTTGAAGGAACCAGAAGAAAGCTACCTTAGCTTCAGAGAGAGATCAATTCATCTTATGTGTTCCATCTAAGACCCTGGTAAATTTTAAGGTACCAGCTGACACCTTTGGCACATCTACATCTTCTACAGTTCACTTGTATGATGTGTGGTACTCTGGAAACAATTCCAGAGCCATAGGCAAGACAATGCTCTCCAAGTTAAGAGATATTGGTTCCCTAAACACGAGGCACTTATCATGGAAATATACAACACACACACACACACACACACACACACACACACACACACACACAGAGGTATCCCTCCATTTGCCAGAATTTTCTGTTATCTTATTATATAATATTTTATTGGTTTTTTTCTGTCTTATTTTACTAATGATAATTTTAGTTTATGTAGTTTTATTTTTTATTACTAAAAGAAAATACCAATCCAAATTCCCACTCCCTTCCCTCTTCCCAGTCCCTCCCTCTCCCTCCAGAAACCCTCCTCCCACACCTCCAACCCAAAGAGAATGCCATGCACCCCGCCCTGTGGAAAGTCCAAGGCCCTTCCTACTACATCTAGGTTGAGTAAGGTTTACATCCAAAGAGAATAGAATACCATGAAGCCGGTATATGCATGTACAGAGACACATCCTAGTATTACTATCAGTGGCCCCTCAGTCTGCCCCAGCTGTCAACCCCCTTCAGGGGGGCTTGGTTGTCCTATGCTCATTCACTCTCAGTCCAGTTTGAGTTGGTGAGCTACCATTAGCTTAAGCAAACTGTCTTCAACGGATGACCTTTATGGTCATAACCCAATTAAATGTGGCATACTGAATTAAACAGAGAATTCTCATCAGAAGAATTTCAAATGGCCAAAAGATACTTAAGGACATGTTCTTCATCCTTAGATTTCAGGGAATGCAAATCAAAACAACCTTGCGATACCATCTTACACCTGTCAGAATGGCTAAGATCAAAAACACTGATGATAGCTTATGCTGGAGAGGTTGTGGAGCAAGGGGAACACTCAGCCACTGCTAGTGGGAATGCAAACTTGTGCAACCACTTTGGAAATCAGTGAGGCAGTTCCTCAGAAAACTGGTAATCAACCTACCTCAGGATCCAGTAATTCCACTCTTGGAAGTATACCCAAAAGATGCTCAATCACACTAAAGAGCATTTGTTCAACTATGTTCATAGCAGCATTATTTGTAATAGCCAGAACCTGGAAACAACCTAAATGCCCATCAACTGAAGACTGGATATTGAAAGTGTGGCACATCTACACATTAAAATGCTACTCAGCAGTTAAAAAAAAATGATGACACCTTGAATTTTGCATGCAAATGGATGGAATTAGAGAACATCATCCTAAGTGAGGTAACCGAGACCCCCCCAAAAAAAACCCGAATATGGTATGTACTCACTCATAAGTGAATACTAGTCATAAACAAAGGGCAACGAGCCTATGGCTCAGGATCCTAATTTTTAATGAGATTTAAGAATGCATACAATTTGCAATGACAAGTTATTACATTTTCTATTCTACTGTATGATTATCTGAAAACATGTGTTTTATCTTATTTGAACAATTTTTGATTTGTCTAATAACTAGGTATTAACAAAGAGAGATTGGGCTAGTGTTCTGAGACATGTCCCAGACTGCATGCAGATGGACAGTTCGATCAAGTTACTGTTTATTAACATTTTATTCATTGTTTTAAAAATCTTTTATTATTGTGAATGTTCATGTACGCACATATGCACAGACCAGTGTAATATCGCATACTGGAGAAGTCAGGGCAACATTGGAAGTCAGTGCTCTGTCCACTTTCTAGACGAATATTTCCTGTTGTTTCTGCAATCCCATGGAATCCAGCTTAGCTGTTCTAATCAGTGCAGTTCTGTCCCCCTCCCCTACATTACCACAGGTGTGCAGAAAATATGCAGCATTCCAGATAAAGATGTTTGTTGTTTGGTAAATTCTGTATACCCGAAGAGTGTCATCAGACTTGTAGAACTTTTTACCCATGGAGTCATCTCGCTGGCCTTTAAAATTGGCTTTTTGTGACATATAAAACCTAAATCTATAAGTTTGAGATATTTGTAATATGCTGTCTGAAGGAAATAAGGATTAAGGCTTTCATGGAAATTAAAAACATCAAAAAGTCATTGTCCTAAAAGTATGGAGTATAATTAATTAATTTGCATGTTTTACATAAATTCAATGCAGTGGTTTACTTATATGTTTAATAATAGAAATATGTGAAATATCTGGTTTTCTATAATAGCTAAATTTTAGCATAAATTTATTATGTGAATATATTCATTCTGGGCAGATTTTGACCAAAACACAGCTAGTCTATATAGTCAGTATTCATATCACTATACAATAAAAGTAAAAGCATAGTGGTTAATGGCGAATCTCTAAAGATAAGAAGAGTTTGCTAGAGTAATACTCCCTAGGTGAGCTGCTCTCTTATCAGATTTTTATAAGCACTAAGTCAAATTAGATTTTTAAAATAGATTCTTCCCCAAATTTTAATTAGTTTTTTAATAGAAGTGACAGAAAAAAAAATCTGTAGAGAATTTGGAAATTTAGCCTTTCACGGAGATCTGAAATTCAGATATTCTGTGGTCTTGAAAAGCTATTAGCAGGTCTTCCCTTCTCAGCTTCTCGCCATGTCTTCTCACAAGACTTTCAGAATCAAGCGATTCCTGGCCAAGAAACAAAAGCAAAATCGTCCTATTCCTCAGTGGATTCGGATGAAAACTGGCAACAAAATCCGGTACAACTCCAAGAGAAGACACTGGAGGAGAACGAAGCTGGGTCTGTAAGGAGTCAACAGTGGCAAGACAGTTCACGCTGAATTGTGTTATAAGATGGAGTTCGACATTTTCAACCTAGAGACTTGATCATGTATAAAGTTGGGAGTGGTTTCTCCAGTAATAAAATGTAGAACCTTTCGGGAAAAAAAAGCTATTAGCATATCTTAAAATTACACATTTCATGGTTCCTTTCAAGAGCATTATTTCATTCATGAGAAGTGAGGAAGAGTTTAATTTCCATTTCAGGAAGCAGGTTTGATACATTGGTAACTGGGTTCTATTCTGTATATTGCGGTAGTTTGAAAGAAAATGGCCCAGAAAGAGAGTGGCACTATTAGGAGGTGTGGCTATGTTGGAAGAAGTGTGTCACCATGGAGTTGGACTATGAGGTCTCATTTGCTTCCCTCAGTGTGACAGTGAGTTGACTTCCTGTTGCCTGCAAAATGTAGCACTCTCAGCTCCAGCATCATGTCTGCCTACATGCTGCTAAGCTACCCATAAGGGTGATAACGGACTGAATGCCTGAAACTGTAAGAAAGCCACCCCAGTTAAATGTTTTCTTTATAAGAAATGCCATGGCCATGGTGTCTCTTCACAGTAATAAAAACCCAAACTAAGAGAGATATCTTTCAGAATGACTGTTAGTGTCATACTGACTTATCTGGGAGACTTTGGCTTGTCTGTGGAGAATGATTTGTATTGCATTGATTGGGACTGGGAATATCTGCCCACTGTGGGTGGCACTATGTCCTGGCTCAGCCCCTGACGTTTATAAATGGAATTGCAGCAGCATGAATTCATCATTCAATGCTTGTTGATTGCAACTGATATAACTAGCTGATTCATGTTTCTGATGCCTTCACTTCCCAGTAATGATAAACTGCATCCTTAAACTATGAGTCAGATAAACTCTGTCTCTTTTGTTTTGTCTTCTACAAGTATTTTATGACAATAGCACTAATATTAACCAAGGCAATCAGTGACCATGGAAGATGTTCCAGGAGCTGTGATAGAACTGTGATACCTAAGTCTTTTATATAAGTGGGTTAATATTGCAAAATATATGTTAATTCATGGCTAGATTTCTTGGAATTAGGAAGACATAAATCTAATGCAAATTGACGAGAAGGTTTAAATGTTTAAAATGGACATATTCGGGAAAATATTGCTCTATATTTGTTTAATTCTGCAGATGTTAAACACACAGACATAGAAGACCAAAAGAAATTATTTAATATTAAAGACAGAACAGATAGACTGTTTAAATATTTAATTTCACAAAGAAATTCACTGAAATGTGTTGTAAATATTGCCCTTGTCTATCACCATGCACAAAACTTAAGTCTAAATGGATTAAAGACCTCAATATAAATCTGACCACACTGAACCTCATAGAAGAGAAAGTGGGAAGTAGCCTGCAATACATGGGCACAGGAGATCACTTCCTATGTAAAACCCTAGTGGCACACACAATAAGAACAACAATTAATAAATGGGACCTCCTGAAACTGAGAAGCTTCTGTAAAGCAAAGGACACAGTCATCAAGACAAAAAGGCATCCTACTAAATGGGAGAAGATCTTCACTAACCCCACATCAGACAAAGGCCCGATCTCCAAAATATACAAAGAACTCAAGAAACTGGACATAAAAAAATGTAAACTACCCAATTAAAAAATGGGGTAATGATCTGAACAGAGAATTTTCAACAGAAGAAGTTCGAATGGCCAAAAGATACTTAAGGTCATGTTCAACTTCCTTAGCCATCAGGGAAATGCAAATCAAAACGACTTTGAGATACCATCTTACACCTGTCAGAATGGCTAAAATCAAAAACACCAATGATAACCTATGCTGGAGAGGATGTGGAGTAAGGGGAACACTCCTCCATTGCTGGTGGGAATGCAAACTTGTGCAACCACTTTGGAAATCAGTGTGGCGGTTTCTCAGGAAACTGGGAATCAACCTACCTCAGGATCCAGCAATACCACTCTTGGGAATATACCCAAGAGATGCCCAAACGTACTACAAAAGCATTTGTGCTACTATGTTCATAGCAGCATTATTTGTAATAGCCAGAACCTGGAAACAACCTAGATGCCCCTCATTTTCTTTAAAAACAAGAAACAAAATAAGAAGAATTGGGAAATAAGTGGCCCTTTCCTGAAGAGCCCATTGTTGGAGCTTTAACTCAGAGAAAAGGAGTTTCAGTCAGCAGCATGTAACAGGTTCCAGTCACCTCAAAAGACTCCAAGGCCCTGCGCATTGCTCTCTGACCTGAGCTCCTCTCATTTCACAGATGTGAATGTGAGGCAATAGGCAACATCGTTTTCCTCCTCAGTTTCTAAAGGACACCTCTTGTCTGGAGTCATCTCTTCCCAGATTTCTATCCTCTCCAGATTGTATAAGACCCAGCTTGGACTTCCCCTTCCTTGTCTCATTTTAATCATTCATTAATGGCTCCTTCACCTGCCCTGAACTATATCCAACGAAATTAACAGAAATATGTCTTACCCCCCTCTCTCTGTTCTTTCTTTTAAGCAAGTATACTTTTAAATTTCTCACACTCAGCCCTGACTTCTATTACCTGCTCTGAGCCTTCCATTTATAACCTGACATTTTAGCACCATCTTTCTAAGTTCTCCTCAAGATCACTTATGACCTTTCTGTTCTTTTGAAGTGGATTACACTTATTTTCAGGGTGAGTCTTCTTCCTGTAGTCTCCTGGCGTCTCTCCTGTGGCTTGCCACCTAGTATCTGTTTCTTAAATGAATGCATCTTGGACTTTTAGGGGACAATCTCATGTCCCAGGCCCTAATTCTCTATAACAATCTACTCCCACATATTTCTACTTTCATTCTCTTGGAGCTAAATCACTTCTATAATTGTATCAGTTTCCTGCTTAAGGGTTCTGCAGTGCCTACATACAGATCTCATCCTTGCAAAGCTAGACTTGCCATAATTGTCTTTTATCCCCTTATACAAAAATTTGTACTTAATTTGTAAGCCTTTCTCTCAATTTTATGTTTTTTCTCACTTTGGTGACTCTCTTCTTGAAAATAATTATTTCATCCAATTGGAATTAGTATTGTACTCGTCCTGTGAATATTACAAGCACCAACATAATTTTTCCTACGGTCATGTATTGAGTAACCAGGATATTATTTAAATCATTCCTATAACTGAAGTCTGAGTTCAAATAAAATCTCCTTACATTTTATGTAGTCCTAATATGTTCAAATAAAAACAATATGGACAACCTAGGAAATCATTTCATCTTGTTTGATTTTTAAAAAAATAATTGCCCAATGCTGTGAACTTTTGTACATGTACAAATCAGCAGACACCTCCAAATATTTATGTATAACAACAAAAGAAAATACATAATTCCACTAGTCATTAGGGTAATAGGCTAACTGAATAAACCCTACACCCTACCATCATCCAGCCATGTATTAGCACATATATTTTCTGATTCATTGTGAATCAGTTATTTATTAGTCAATTGAAATTATTTTTGTGTATGAAAAATGATAGAGACAAGAAGATAGGTATGACAAACAAAACCTAATTCAACCTTTTCTTGGGAACTATATTTAATATTTATATACTAAATAGCTTTGCACATATTACAAAGCATGTAGACTTTCCCAGAGTTATTATCTTCTCTTTCTGAATTTGACTTAGATGTCACCTAGTAGGCTCCACTAGCTTAAATAGAGCGTAGTTGTCACCTCCTGTATGATAGAAGGATGTTTTACTATTTATTTACTCCTAATATTTTTATAAGATACATGAACATTTTCCAAAAGGTACCTAACTAAACTTCATAATGTTCAGTATGTATAGGACTCTTTTCCAATCCCACTCCTAATCAAGAGGGGGCTAGGATACAGTGCCATTCCAGCTTTATCTCTTCCCAGCTCACTGTGTAATGATCCATGTCTCTACTGCAAATAGCCTACAATCAGCTATTAGAACCAACATTGCTGCACCTGAGAGTGTTCCTCAGTTAACAATGAAGACATTCCCAGCTGTTGGTTGGGAAGCAGTCACAGACAACTTCTTGGGTATCCCACAAGCTTTGTGTATCTATCCTGAATAGATCCCCTGTGTTTGTAGGGCCCATTGTACTTCTGGCTCCCATACTGGTTCAAGGTAAGGTGAAGTTGTAATGACTCCACGATTTGACAGACCTAAGGAACTATTGTAAGAAGTGAACAAATGAATGTACATTGATTGGCCTGGAATTGCTCTCTCTGTCTCCAAGTTCAGTTCTATTTAACAGGCATTTTGAATTCCCTGTGAACAGTGGCTTCACCATCCAAGTGTACACACCATCCAATCCCAGCTTTCCTCCTTCTGTCTGAGTGTTTGTCCTTACCTCAAATGGCTTTCCCATCCAAGAATACTCACCATCCAACCCCAGCTTTCCTCTTTCTGAGTATTTGTCCTTACCTAAGTCCCTCACCACCCCAGTTAGTTCAGTTCTTGTAGCCTTGCAAGGACATGGAAAATTACATGTCTCTTCATCCCCCTGTCCCCCGTTTTTGCATCATAGGAGTAATCCGAGTTTGATAGAACAGGCTCGTTGTCTTTTTTCTACTGTTTTGGGACTATCTATAGCTACAGACTTCATTGTGAATATATGAATGCACACTTATATCCATTCGTTCCATATGAAAAAAATAGGTCTTTTATCAAAATGTCAAGACATTTTTTGTCACAAACTTCTAAAAAGTAAAATATAGTAAATCATCACCTAGCATTTCCACTGTAATATTTATTAAAAATACTCAAATATTGGAATATGCGTATATATTACACACAAATACTATAAAATGATGATTTTATACTAAATTCATGTCACTGATCAATCCTCTGTGGATTTTGATGAGAAACTCCATACTAATGAATTCCCTTTATTCTTCCCTGAGAACCATAACTGAAATCAAGCAATGTATGTGAAGGTCAACAGCCAAACTCTCTTTTGTTAAATTGTGGTATTTGAGTTCCTTCCATGCTGTTAAGACTCTATATAACATTCAGACATATTTTTGAGGTTTTCTTTTCTTTTATTTTTTAATAATATTTTCAGTTTATTCTTTGACATTTTAATGTACGTAATTCAGATCATCCATGTTGCTCATCTTTTCCCCCATCTCTATCCTCTGCCTCCATCCCATCTACTAGCTTGTCCTCATCCCATTGTTGTTTCATTTATCTTACGGAGTATGGCTGCCAGTAGGATCCCCCACAGCCATGTGCATGTGCACATTATCAATTGGACTGCGTTATTAAAAGAGGGAGGGAGACATAACACTTATCTTTCACTACTTTTGTAGATAAATTACATATAGTGTTTTGTTTTTTGAATTACTGGCCAGGCACTAAAACATTAAATCTTATCTGATTCTGCAGATCTTATTATGCTTTCACAACATGTAATGCTTGCTAAACTTTCATTCACCTATTTAAACATGTACTCTACATGCATCCCCAGAGAGATGACACAACTCAAGGGGATACATAATTCAATAGGTATTCGACTTTATCTAGTAAACCATACTGATAAATTCTGAAAGATAAACAAAAATGCT
The DNA here is from genome assembly GCA_028555095.1 of Dicrostonyx torquatus. Taxonomy (NCBI): domain Eukaryota; kingdom Metazoa; phylum Chordata; class Mammalia; order Rodentia; family Cricetidae; genus Dicrostonyx; species Dicrostonyx torquatus. The sequence continues at coordinate 18,537,793 of JAQHUG010000004.1, forward strand.
TTGCTACTTAGGCTTTCTTTGTTAGTCCTTGATCAGAGGTCTCCTAGTTGTGCGGAATTCTAAGGAGGTTAAGGAGCTATAATGGAGAGTTGAAAGGAGCAAAGGGTCAAAAGTATTTCTAAGAGGTCAATTAATTCATTATTCTGCCATCCGATAAAATATTGAAATCAATTTCTGCCTAGAATGAATTTCATGAGATTTCCAGAAAATTAGTAGAGTTGTTCATTTGTAACAAAAGATGACAAATATTAGATGCCGAGTTTGCCACATTTTTATGAATACAAATATGGATATGTATGGGTTCCTTGGCACCCTATTGTTCAACATTCAGGAATGAAAAATTCCACTGAGAATTGTTGAAGCTGGGAGGCCCAGCTAGGGCTAGAATATAAAAATCAACATGGCATGTGTGTGTGTGTGTGTGTGTGTGTTTGTATGTATATATGTACAATTAAAATATCTTCTCTTTTCAATGGGCTCAGTTTTATTCAGAATGCATCATTTTAAAATGGTGTTTTTGAGGAAGCATGTGGGCTATACTGCAGGAGAGGAAATAATATTATCAAAATATATTATAAAAAATAAATTATAATGTATTTCTGGTAGTATATAGTAATCTAGTTCCTTCTTAGTCCACCTCGTTTTGTAGTATTCTAAAAAAAAAAAAAAACTATTAACCTGTTGTACATTATTTTAAAAGAATAAAGACACCAAACACTTTTTAAAATTATGTTATTATCATGTTTTACATTGGTTTTATGTGCAGGAGTAGCCAATATGAAGAAGATAGTGGCCTCCAATAATGCTGTGTTCAAAGTAAGGATAATGAAGCCTAACCTGTAGGCCTGGATACAAAAGCATTGCATGAAATTGTACATCACAGTTTGGGTTTTATTTGGTGACCATTAACAGATACAAGCAAACACACACGAGAGAAAGGGAGAGAGATCTATCAAGCTTTTACTGCTTTAAACTGGTGTCTATTAACCCTAAATTTGTCTTTCATATTTTTATATGAATATAGGGGTCATGACTGCTGAGTCACTAGGTCAACCTCTCCCTATTCAATGAGTAGTTTAGATGTTGTCTTCAGCAACAGGGCCTTGTAGTCAGTTTGTGGAGAGCAACCCATAATTTTGGCAACAGACTGGGTTGTTTGGAGCCTCTTATGGGAACCCTTTAGCCAATGATTCAATTAGATGTAACTCAATCCAGTGACTGGAAGTTTTATTTGGTGACAAAAGATGTCCACTTGGGCTTCTGTTTTCCCTATTATTTCACATTTTTATTTAGATTGAATTCATATATGTATATATTTTAGGAATCTTCTAAAATATTAAGTTTCCACAGTAACCTTCAAGTGACCCTTAATTTAGCCGACTTTCCTGTATTTCCTTTCTTATCCCTGTCTCCCCTCCCACTTTCAACATGACTTGACCTTTCTAGCTACCCCCCAATATCTATTCAATTTCCCTTTCCTGGGGAGATCTAGCCTGCCCTTATTATACCGTGCTCTACACCTAGGTTCTGTGACTTTACGAATTGCAGTTTATCACCAACTTAACTGCTAATAGCCACTCATAAGCAAATGCATGCCATATTAGTCTTTCTGGATCTGTGTTACCTAACTGTATTATATTTTTCTACTTTCATCAATTTACCTGCAAATTCTATTGTATACATGTACCACATTTTCCTTTTCCGCTCATCTGCTGGGCGACAAAAAGGTTGTTTTCAGTCTGACTATTATGAATAGAGCAGCAATAAACATGATTGAGCAAGTGTCTCTAGGGAAGGATGAAGCATCCTTGGAGTAATGCCCAAAAGTGAGATGAATCATTCACTGTCTTCCTGAGGATGTGCCACACTGATTTCCATATTGGCTGTACAAGTTTGCTCGCCCATCAGTGGTGGGGTAGTGTTCCCTTTGCTCCACATCCTCACTAACATTAGCTGTCACTTGTTTATTGATCTTAGCCATGCTGCCTAGTGGTAGATGAAATTTCAAAATGATTTTGATTTGTATTATCATGGGGACTAATAAGGATTTTGAACATTTCTTTGTTTTTAGCCATGTAAATTTCCTCCTTTGAGAATTCTCTATTTAGATC
>JAQHUG010000004.1:18545205-18597468 GCA_028555095.1 Dicrostonyx torquatus
TCAAATAGTTCTTTTACTTCCTTAGTTAGTGTTACCCCATGATACTTTATGCTATTTGTGGCTGTCATGCAAGGTGATGTTTCTCTGATTTCTCTCTCTGTTTCTTTATCCTTTGTGTATAGGAGGGCTACTGATTTTTTTGAGATGATCTTGTATCCTGCCACTTCACTGAAGGCATTTATAGGCTGTAGAATTTCCTTGGTAGAGTTTTTGGGTTCGCTTAGGTACACTAGTATATCGTCTGTAAATAACGAAAGTTTGACTTCTTCCTTTCCAATTCGGATCCCCTTGATCTCCTTATGTTGTCTTATAGCTATTGCTAAAACTTCAAGCACAATATTAAAGAGATATGGAGAGAGTGGACAGTCTTGTCTCATTCCTGATTTTAGTGGAATCTCTTTGAGTTTCTCTCCGTTTAATTTGATGTTAGCTGTTGGCTTGCTGTAAATCGCTCCAAGATACTTTTTCTATTATTTCAGGCTATTGGGAAAGGCAATGTTGCCCCGATCTGTTTCTCACTTCATTTGTTGTTTATATATAAGTAAATAATGATTTTGTGAGTGGATTTTGGATTCAGCTTTCTTACTGAAAGTGTTTATCAGCTGTAGGAATTTGCTTGTGGAATTTTTATAGTTATTTATGTATACTATCATAACATTTGCAAATAAAGGTACTTTGACTTTTTCCTTTCCAAAATGTTCCCACTTTATCTCTTCCAGTTGTCTTATTTCTCTAGCTAAGACTTCGAGTCCTATATCAAATAATATGAAGAGATTGGTTAAACTTGTCTTGTTCCTGATTTTAGTGGAATTGCTTTGAGTTTCTCTCAATTATGGACTTAACTTGCTTATATGACCTTCCTTTAACATAGCTAAGGTGTATGTATTTAGAAAATTATTCATATCTTTTAGATTTTCCAATTTGGTCAAGTACAGATTTTTAAAGTATGTCCTTAGGAATCTCTGGATTTTGTTGGTATCTTTTGTTATGTTTTCATTTTTTTTTTATTTCTTCACCTTTTGTGATTGAAAATTTTGCTAGATATAGTAGCCTGTGATGGCATCTGTGGTCTTTATAGAAGGCACAAGACCTGTCCAGGTCTTTCTGGCTTTTAGAGTCTCTACTGAGAAGTCAGTTGTAATTTAACAGGTCTGCTTTTGTATGTTAATCGGTATTTTTTACCTTGCAGCTTTAAATATTCCTTCAATGTTGTGTTTGTTTAGTGTTTTGGTTATGTGCAGAGGGATATATCTTTTCTGGTCCAGTCTATTGAATGTTCTATATGCTTTTTGTATATTGAAAGGCATCTTCCTCTTTAGGTTATGAATTTTTTTTGATTTTCGTTGGAAATATTTTCTGGGCCTTTCATCTGGGTTTCTTCATTCTCTATTCCTGTTATTCTCAGAATTTTTCTCTCATACTGTCTGATATTTTCTAGTGTTCTTGTATAAGGATTTATTTTTTTAAGCTTTAACATTTTCTTTGACTGAGGTATTCGTTTCTTCTAATGAGTAATCAATGCCTGATCATCTCTCTTCCATCTTTTATAGTCTATAGGTGAAGCTTGTCTCTGATGTTCTGGTTCCAGTTTCTAATTTTTCATTTCAGATTTCCTTAAATTTTGGATTTTTAAAAATTGATTCTATTTCCAACTCTGTCTTGAACTGTTTTGTTCATGTTTTCATCTTTTTGCTTGTGTTCTAATGGGCTATTTTAAAGAGATTCATTTATTTCTTCTTTAAATCCTTTAAGAACATGTTACAGCGTGTAATTTATAGGGAGCTCTCCATGAGACTGAGGAGATGAATTTGAAAGAGAAAAGGAGTGTGACGATCTGAAGCTGTTCCATCAACTTCCTTGATGTATTTGCTTCTCTGACTGGCTTGATTGGGGAGTTTCCAGGGAGTAACTGCTGGAGTTGGGGGCTGAGATAACAGGATGAATAAGGAGCAAGCTTGGAGGAGAAGATCTGTGTGATCTATAGGACATGGAGCCAGAAAAAAATGGTTGTGGTAGTCGTGGTGGTTAGCACACAGTATACTACAGAAATGAGGATGGACAGGGGTATCAGAACTAAAGGAGAATAGGGAGAGATGAAGATCTGCAGTTAACCCATCTGCTTCCTTGGCCATGTGTCTTGTTCTTAAGATCTGCAAAGTCTTTTGACAAAGAAAACATTCTGGAAATTTTGGTGGTAACAAAATTGCTTTGCACTGTTCTTCCATAAGATCTTTTTATCAATGAAGTCAGTTTATATATAGTACTCAAAATGAGCATGTATCAGCCTCATGTCCATGACCATACTCTCCAAAGGCTCTTCACTTGTAGTTTAGTTTTAATTAGTTGTCCCATGCCATTATCTCTTAGAATCATTGGCACCTCCAATCCTCTTTTGAGTTTTCAATAGCTGCTGTAAGTTTATCGAGTACAACAGAAGACCACTTCCTTCTCTGCATTACAAAATAGTTATCATAGGCTCTCCTTTTAGGTATATGATCCTCATCATTTCTCACTGGATGCAATAAGGCTTAAAAAATGAGCAGAGCAATATGTTATGATGACAAAGAACCTATTTCACACCCTCAGAAAGTGGCACTAAGTTTTCAAGAAGATCCTGGAGACCCATTCTGTAATATTTACTGGCAAAAAAAAATTCTCTCTAACAATTTTCATTTCAAGATTCTTGCCTATGTGTTTATGCACCGAGTGCTCCTTTGGTGGTTGTTATTTTCTTCCACAAACCTGATGTGTGTTCAGGGGTGAGCCGAGACAGCAGGCCTGTACATCTCACATTTATGAACGGGCTTGATCTAAATACAGCACACTTCCTGTCATGAGTGCCTGGATGATGTTCAGTTTATGGAGAACGGAGTATTTTCTTCTCACCTTCTATTTAATGAGAACCTAGGTCCTTGGTCACATTAAAGCTAAGATTTCAGGCTCAGTGTTACTAACAGAAATGACAGCCTGTGTGGCATTTGCAGGGAAAGGTGAAATTACCCATAGCATAAATAATTTCTGAGATAAACTTCAATGGTACAAATGTTCTATGGATTAGGAATCCATACAAGATACCAGAATTGTTGACTCACAGTTGTCAAATATGGAGCATAGTGATGTTTGAGAGCACTGACATTTCTTCTGCTAAAAAGATGATATACAGGGACTATGGAGAACAGTTCCCCCCCCCTCTCCCTCCCTCTCTCTCTCTCTCTTGTATGCTCATTGTTTTATGTATGTATGTGCAAGTGTGCATGTGTGCACTTTAATGTTGAGTCCATAGATTAATGTAAGATGTTTTTATTTTTGACACAGTGTTCTCTCACTGACTTGAAGCACGCAGATTTTGTTAGGGTGACAGTCCATTTCAGCAAAACCCAAGGATCCTCTGTGCTAGGATTCCAAGAGCTTTTTCTGCTCCCTCATTGTTTACTGGAGATCCAACTCAAGGTCTTCCCACTCCATAGCTGGTTCCTTATTTACTGAGTCCCTGCACTGTCCCACTTGTGTGTTTTCAAACTGATCACATTTGTTTCCCTGAATCTGAGCCTATTTGTGATAAACATAGTTCATTGGCTTTCAATTGTTGGTAAAGAACAAAAGGCAATGTTTATATGTTGAACAGTTCTAGAAATAAACTTATCACATACAAAATAATAATATAAAGCCAGGTGGTGGTGGCGCACGCCTTTAATTGCAGCACTCGGGAGGCAGAGGCAGGCGGATCTTTGTGAGTTCAAGACCAGCCTGGTCTAAAGAGCTAGTTCCAGTGCAGGCTCCAAAGCCACAGAGAAACCCTGTCTCGAAAAACCAAATAATAATAATAATAATAATAACAACAATAGTAATTTCCTAGGTGGATATGCAGAGATGTTTAAAGCCCCTTTTATCTAGATTATTGAGGAGTCATGTAGGGGTTAATTGCTATCACCTCATACCAATACATTAAAACTTGGAATACCAACTATCTACTATTCCAAAAATCCCATTTTCAATGGTGTTAAAATTGCTACCACAGACGAACCCAGTGAACTATCTCACATGGCACATCTTCTATTTTCTTGCCATGCTTTCTTTTCTCTTTCTTTAACCTTGTTGGTGCACTATGAAACTTTCGTATTTGGGCTGCTATCCATCTGGGCCATGCTCCAATTTCTTCCTACGGTCCAGAGCCCTATCCAACACAAGTTCATAGTATGATCCTATCCAACAGTTTTTTTTTTTTTTCCCCAAAGCTTCCAAACTATTTTAATTTTTATTAGTTGGGGTTAAGACTTTCAATTTGTCAGTCTTTGTTGTTGCATTTTGGGGTTGATTACATGCTTGGTAGCTATAAATTAAAATATATATCAGCATCAAAATAAAATATTAAAATATTTTATACTTTACTACTGGCTAATGATGCTGCTATTTTTTCAAACTTTTATTTCAAAGTAGTTTTGTTTTGGTGTCCTTATTTGACTGTGTATTGATTTTCCTTTCAATTTTTTAAAGTTGGCTATTTTTACAAGTAGTGGTAGAGTAAACATTCCAAGCATCTGCCCACACCTGGAGGCACTGAATTCTGCCTTAATTTTTTTTTTCATTCACAGCATAGGGCTTCCTCATCCTACCAGGCTACAAGGCAGGTGGTTTCTTCTCACACTGCATTTGTCATTCAAATTAGACTTTTCACTTTATTATGAGCAGCGGCTCTTAGAATCTTATATTTCAAAGCACAAATTAAATGCTGCTAACGAGGGAGGCATAGTGCTTCCCATTCGGTTCTCATGTGGCTCTGGAGCAGGAAGAGGCAGACATCCACAGCATTATATTCAATACTATTCAAATCCAGTACAGCTTGGTTACAAAGAAAAAGGATTCCTTTATAACTGTGGGTATAATTACTTTGCAGGTATAAAAAAATAAGCACTTTAAAACACTCAAAGCTTTCTCAGTGTGCACACCTTATTGCAAAATTATTACTTTGGAGATAGCCAAGTTCTTTCATTGTATCTTTAATATTTGATTTCCACTTGAACACAGGTAACAAAAATGAGTTTGTAGAATGTCTCTGAGGTAAATTTAGTGAGAAACAAGATGAGTATTGAGTGCTGTTTTGGGCTCTGTTTCAGAGGGATTTTTCTTTTCTTCACTGGGGAGACCTTCCTACTGTACTTTGAAACATCACATTAAACAATGGCAGCATCTCAGATTAAAACAAGTCTTAGTTACAGGACTTTAAGTAAATAGAACATGTAATAAATATACTAAGTCTAAATTAACTTCACATACATTTGGGAAAAGTAAAAATGTTTTTTCAATATTCATAAAATTTAATATCAAGAATTATCAGTGTTTAGGCACATTTGATTAAGACTAAGAAATATTTTTTCTTCTTTTCACCCAGGAAAATATTAAAGTATAAATGTGTTCCTACATATTCAGTAAGTCGTCGAGAATGTATCTAATCAAGATTTCTCAGCCTTCAATTTTCTCATTTGCCATGCCATTCTCATTTTTCCTTTCTTCTTTTCATTGCATGGCCTTAAAAAATGACAAGATTCATATCTCTGTCCAGCCGCCGAACTCTCCTAAGTTTAAAATGGCAGGGTTTTTATAACTGAATCTTAGGGCTGTCACATTGATTCCAGGAAGGCTTGCTTCTGCTCTGTCCTCTTTCAGTGTTATGGTGACAACCTGAGCAGGGGCACAGATGCTGTCTCTGGATGTTGGCTGAAGAGCAGAGGGACAGTGTGGCCAGAGAGCAGAGGCTGCAGGGAGTGAGGAGAGATGTGTGGAGGGGGAGACAAGGTTCTAAATATCCTCTTTGGGACACAGGGCAATTGCTCCTCATAGAGTGCAGTGGGGAGGTTGTCCACACAAGACACAGGTGACTTTAGATTAGAGAATACTGTCCATTGGGGACAGAGACAATAGTGTCTCAGGGCAAGTTTTATTCATGTTTAAAATTCTCAAAAAAAAGTTTTAAGTCTTTGCTGTTACTATTTGAGTAACACACATATATAAATTATTTTTCATTCAAAATTGAGAGTTTTCATGTTGATATCCTACGTTTAGTGATGATGTTATAAATTGTGCTTCCACAAGCACAAATACATCACACTATTTACCAGTAGCAACTGTGGCAAGTAGGGGAAGGGGCAGTAATGGTCTAAGTTGTCAATGGCAGCCTCATTTATTCTGGAATGGTGGAGATGTCAAAAAAAAAATAGGTGCAAACTTTGCTACATTTTTACTTTGCCTTTTATTTCTTAGGACAGATGTTGGGTATCATTAGTTTTCCCACTAGACTCAAAAGATTTCTGCCCATAAAATATTTTCTCTGCATGCTTTTATTCAAGCATCATATGTTATTTAGTAATTGTTGAAAGATGATTTAAGAGTGACAGTCTATGTATTTTAAGTATGCTAAAGGATACCAACTTGACAATTGTGTCATTCTTTGTCTTTTTAATTTAGGGAGGGATACAGCATTAATTTTTATATGCATATAAAACATGGGAGGACTATTTAAAAATTAAACCATAATTACATGTGACAATTTATATGGCTTCAATCCTTAAATTTTGACAGATCTCTTCACTGAAATGGCTGTTTTAGAGGCATATTTAAAGAGAAGCCTGTCAACCCGATCTCTGAGGCTTAAGGATTTAGACTTTAACATAAAACAATTAGAAGACAGAATTTTCAAATACCTACACTCTATAGTTTTGCGTTATACCTTCATGATGCAAAAAGTGTAGTTATCCTCAAATATCACACAGCATATAAACACCCATTACTAGTTTTTAAAATTATTTACTTGTGATATAAACCTCTGCAAATGGGACCTGTATCCAAGTTATTCATGATAACATGTTACTAAGGTATCATTCATGTTTTTCAACAATTAAGGAAAAGCTCGTCAGGATTTCATTTTCATTATAAGCAAATAGCATTGTTGTACTGACTCTTATGTACATTAGTTGGTCAATTCTCTTGGCACCTCATGCACACATACTGTATCCTCTATGAACTTGGAGGGAATGCCCAATTGTTTCCTTACAATCATCATGTTGAAAAACGGCATCAAAAATCAATGGCTTAACGTAACTAAAGTATTTTGTTTGTCCAGTTTTTGGTAGTGTGGAACTTGGGTGATTTATCGAGGTGCTGGCAGCTCCACCTCCCATGAGGCTGTCTTCGAGGTATCCACCGGTGACCCAGTCATGGCAGCAAGGTTGACTGGAGTCAGTCTGCTTCACAGGCCACAGTTGGTTGTTAACAATCTCTAAGTACCGTGATTTCTGTCTAGAACAATCATTTTCTCACTGCTCAAAAATTACCATGGCATATCCCGTAGCATGGTGAGTACATTTCTTCATAGTCTGACAGGCCAACTCAGTACGTGAACCATAGTTGTCTTGTCACCATCAGTTAGCCTCATATTTTATATTTGGATAAGGTCAGTAGGCCCAGCTCAGACAGGGACAGGAATGTTAATTGCCCAGGTTCATTGTGCACCATCTTTGAGGCTGCACAATTTCTTCTTTTGACAGCCTAAGTTTGTAGCTTTTGAGGTAGTAAAGGATCATGAAGTCTGTTGCCTCCTTGCCTGTTTCACAATTAAGAAATGCACAACGGATTTCCACTCAATGGTCCTTTAAGGGACAGGCCACCTATGCACACTCCATTAGTGTCACACCAATTCCTGTTGCTTTGCTGTGTTGTGGTAAGATGTTCTCATTACAATGTCTACATCTGAGTAACCAGCCCTTCAGTTTCAAGTCTAGGAGATAGTGTTTTGGTGGAATCAACTCGCTAATGTGCTTACACAAGTGGTTGACTGGGAAAACAACTAGCTTGGCGTTGTGAGTCCTCTGTAGTGCAAGCTTGATGAGCTGAGGTGGTCAGGTGCTGGGACCTTTAGCTTTTGAGTGAGGCTTCTGAGAAGAGTACTTATTATCTACCTTATTTCCATATTAATGTAAGAAACCCTACAATTGCATATGTAACAGCGACATTTCAGGCAACGATAGGCCATTTGGACAAGTGTAGTTGCATAAAATTGTATCACCTACTTCAGTTTGTGTAAATACAACCTATGATATTTGCACACATATAAACTCACTTAGCACGACTTCCTCAAAGCATATTCCTATCATTAACCAGCATGTGACTATATGAGATTAATTGATAAAGTATTTAGACACAAGAAGGGCAGATACAAGTGGAAAAGAAGTGAGAACAAAGTTAGATGGCATGCATATATGAAGATGTCGTGATTTAAAAATTATTTTGCATGCTAACTAAAAATTAAGAAACAAAATAAATACTTTAAGAATACAGTATACTGCAAGGGAACACTATAAAGTTTGCTCTGAAATACTTTATGAGAATCTTTTATTGAAAAATGTATGAATCTTTTTTCACAATTATCACTACAAAATGATTTTTATCTATATGATGGCTTAATAATTAACCTATTTATGATTACTCATGTTTGAGATTTAATTTTAATTTTAATATAAACTACTCGCTAATTTGCCCCATTATTTTTTGTGCTTATTTATAGAGTACTTAATCCAGGCCAACAACTCTAAGAACTATAATTTTATTTTAAACATTATTTGAAACAATTAAGAGCATCTTGAACTTAAGTATGTTAGAACTTTGTTCTAAGTTGAAACGAGAATAGTTACTTCTGAATATTTTTATAGAAAAAACAACTTAAAACAGTGATGCTTCCTCTGTTTCCAAGAAGCTGCTCTCTCACACACAAAAAGATGTTATTTTCAGGGAATGAATCCTTATATGGAAATAAATAAAAGAATCAGGAAAAACATAGAAATACAAATTAACCTAGTAAGAAAAAAATACAATTATTGATTAGATCAAAACCTTGATTATGAGTCAGTAGCAAATAGTAAAGCAGGAATAATGACCCATTACTAAGTGGAAATAATTTAGCTTGATTGTTCTCGCATTTTAAAGAGCTCTAAGATCAGCCACATACAAATACTGCAGACTTGTGAATTAAATGCAGGGATGTTATAATTATTTTAAAGATATCACAATTTCACTTTGTCTCACAGAGTCAGAAAGTACATGCTCTTATGAATAATAATGTTTATGATTGTTTGTTCATGAAATGAAATTGTAGGTGAATTCCAGAATTTCTTTGAGTCAGTAAATCAGTACTTTCTTTCGTGTTCTTACCATTGTGGTCATTAGGGTTCTCTGTACATGGATATCGAATGGTTGAATGACTCATCGTGGGATGTGCTTGTGTGTGTGTGTGTGTGTGTGTGTGTGTTTGTTGTATGTGGTGTAGGTCTTTGTGCGGATGTGGTGTGTGTGTGCATGTGTGTGAATGTGTGTATGTGCATGTATCTGTGTGTGTGTATAGGTGTGTGAATATGTGTATGGATATGTGGTGTCTGTGTGTGTGGTGTGGATGTATGTGTAGATGTGTGTGGTTTTGGGTGTGGTGTGTGTGTATATTTGTGTGTGCATGTGGATGAGTGTGTGGATATGTATTTGATGTGTGGTGTGTGTGTGTGTGTGTGTGGTGTGGTGTGGATGTATGTGTAGATGTGTGTATGGATGTGTGCTGTGGGCTTGTATGTGTGGTATAAGTGTGGTGTGGATGTGTGTGTGGATATGTAGGTAGATGTGTAGTGTGTGTTTGTGTATGCATGTGTGTGGTGTCTGTGTATGTGGTGTCGATGAATGTGTGGATATGTTTGTGGATGTGTGTTATATGTGAATGTGTGTGTCTGCAATGTTTGTGTGTATATGTTTGTGTGGTGTGTATGTGTGTGTAAGCAGATGTGTGTACGAGTCTGTAGTAAATAACTTATGTTTAAGGAAAGCTAACTAGTGAGATTAGCAGAGAATGAGATGGTTAAAGAGATAAAATATCATTAAAATAGTTTTGAAAGAAAACTATGGCAAAGAATTTATAGTTCTTGATCAAGAACTTGTTTGGCACTTAAGGTTCACCCTTAGCATTTAATACTAAATTTAATGGCATTGCTGGGAGTTGCAATCAAATTTCATATTTGCTTTCCTTTGCTTGATTTCAGTGTCATTGAAACTATTGATTTTCTACATATTGCAAGTTCGTCACTGTTAGTTTAACTCCCCAATCATATCAAATTTTGTTGTCTTTTAAAAACACCATTCAGTTCAGTATGAAACTTTTCAAGTCAATAGTGCTTCACTCTACTTGTATAAGCAAATTACCTGATTTAATCCACACACCATTTGTGGCTCTGGCACTTCAACCAGACACCAGCATCTGAACTCCACAGAAAGAAAGAAAGCATTTCTTCTCCTCATAATACCATGTGGCAGGAAGAAATCAATAGGGCTCCAGGCAAGCCTGAGGAAAATAGTTAATTATTGGTTATAGAGTAAGGAGGCAATTATCAGCAAGCAGAAAGATACATTTAAAGGACTTTTGCTTAATAATATTAAAAACAGTATGAACATGAAAAAAAAACAGGAAAGAGAACAAAGCTGTGATATACTTCTTGAATGATGCCATCAGACATTTATCTGATTTTAAGTAGAGTACAGATACAAACATGCTGGTTTGTAAGTTGAAGCTCCTTTCTATCTGCTGATCCTAACATGTGCTATCAATCATGCACTATGTTCAGGGCTGAACTGTGATTGCTCCTACATCATACAGTTTGCCTTTGTCAAGTTATAATTCTACTTCTTACAGAGTTCTTTCATCATGGTGTTATATGGCGAATGTTGGTTTTGCAGATCGTAGAGGGATTGATTGCAACGTGCTTGTCAGCATATGTGATACTAGACAGAGGAGTGGAGAACGCAGACAGTATCACACTAGGCACCGCTCGCTTCTTTAGCATCTTCTCATGCCTTTGTCACAGTGGATGAAGGCAGAGTGTGGGTAGCAGCAGTAGCAGCTGTTTGTCTTTTCTGACACTGCAAATTTAAATGATAACTGAAACACTCAACCATGAAAACCATTTTAGATGAAAGCATGAACTTGTCAAGATAATCTTCAATGCCTAAAGATCAATATTTTAATGGACTATATATTAATAGAATGTTAGTTAGGCAGGGAACATGCAAGAGGTCATGGTGGAAAGCCAAGTGGCATTTAGATCTCTGCCCTTCTTTGAAACACAATCTCTTACATGGTCCAGAGAACTGGTTGGTTGAATCCTCAAGTCTTAGATCTGTCATGGATTTTCTTTTTCCTTGCTCTTTTGACCTCGGTAACTTGTTGCTGAGGAAACAGCTCAATTTCTTTCTACATTGGGTTTCATTTTCTTCTTTCTTTGCCTACTAAGGATATTCAATAATTGGCATCTGAAATGTACGTTGTCATGTATATATTTTCTAGTCCTATTTCTGTGTCACTTGCCCTTGCTGTGACTCCACACTGGAATGCCTATCCTCCAAAAAAAAAAAAAAAACACTTCCTGCTTCTATTGCCTCCATATTATCCTAAAAGTTTCTAATAGAAAAAGTATTGCTTAATCAGAAATGCATCATCTTACCTTGCTAACGCAATGCTTACTCTACCATTGCCCTCTCTCAATCTATCTCTACGTTGCATCTCTGTGTTTGAAATAGCTTCCTGTGTCAGTCAACTGTTCTGTGTCCCTACACAAAATAAAAAGCTTGGGATAAAATGTTTTGGGGCATTTTTCTTCCATATAGTACAGCACTAGGATTGCTGTTTGAGTTTTTTCCTATGTGCCTCCAGAGGCTAAAGTTTTTACTACAATAGTATTTTCTTTAATCTGGTTGGGTTTACATTCCATTGTTTTGTAAGAACAAAGCAAGGAAAGTGAGTTCTTCCTTTTTAGTAGGGATGGATGTAGGGTAAGGACAGACTGAGTAGGTCTTCAAAGAATATATGGCACTTTGAAGAATATCTGGTATCAAGGAATAGAAAGTGAATAACAGAAGAAAGGTTTTCCACGTATAGTCAAAACCACACAAGTGTATCAAACATATGCCATAGACATATAAGAGCTTTTATTAGATGAAAGACGGAATTGACACTAGTTTTGGTAAAGTTTACAAAGAGGCTTAGATGCCAGTGTTCTTTGATTCTGTGTTTTTGTTGTGAGAAAAGATATTATTGCAAGTTGTGTGAATGGCTGAGTTACACTTAACATTTCTCTGATAACATTCTCAATAAAAGAGAAGAAATTACTTTGAAATGATGTTCCCAGTTTCATTCAGAAACTAGAAGCCTGTAATGTCATAACTACATAGATCCTTGTTACTCAGTGTCGGTTCTTGGGGCTGGCAACAATAAGTCACAGCCTCACTAGGATCCCATTGGTGTCTAATCACCAAGTTCTGATTTCCACCTGAACCTCCACCACCATCTTCTTGACTCTTGATTCCTACAGATCCTTAGACTGTTGAATTTTCACTGTAAAAGCACAGAAGAAAAGCTGTACCTGCAACTTCAAAATCATGTCTTTTTTCTAAACATTCAAATATGCTGGAAAATGTGGGTTGCAGATGATGCATTTATCTATCTCATTAATTAATAACAACTCAGAAGATGTCAAGCCTGGTATTTATTTGTTCTTTATTGTAGAAAATTTATAATAAGATTGGGAGGAGAGTAATAAAAATACTTATTATGCTTTTGTCAGTAAACTATAAACTCTGACATTTTCTTAGGAATGACTTACAAAACTACTGGATATAAAATCTACAATGAAACCTGTAACTTTGCTAAGTTGGAGATTCTTAATTAGTAGAAATGTTATAAAGTACATCATTCTACAATATTAAATGATCTTTATTAGCCCTTTTGAAAAATAAAACTCATGTACATTTCTTACTTTCTAGTTCTAAATATTTTCAATGTCAGGATTATGTCTTTATAAAAATCACAATGATTTCAACTTCATCCTTTATTGCTCCTGTTTGTTTTTAATAGAGCTGATGTACAGCAATCTGGCTGGCTGTGGTGACCTATACCTTTAATTATAGTCATGGAAGGCTGAGGGAGAAGATCCTTGTACTAGTCTTAGATTAATGAAGGTCATATAGTAAACCTAAGGACAAATTGGGACACATAACTGAATATTTTTCCCAAATGAAACAAAAATGTCTCCTAGACATTACACAGAAACTTCAGCCATGGTACCTCAAAAACTTGACTGAACAAATAAGACCTGAGCAAGCTCAACACCAATAAATAAGTTAATGTAGAAGTGGGGAAATTGAATGGATCTCTACCCATGGACAAAGAACTACAGGCAGCAAAGGAATGTTGAAAGTGGGAGAAATGTCTTCCCCAGCGATGAGACCCCTAGTTGGCTCTTCAGTACAAACTAGTCAGCTCTGAAATCATATACATACAAGCAGTACTAAATGTAATTATTTGGTTGTATTTATATTTTTGTGTGTAATAACAGGGAACAGGAGGCTACAAATTTGAGAAGGTTCAGGGGACGTGGGGGAGGTCAGAGAGAGGAAAGAAAAGAGAAGAAATGATAAAATTATATTTTAATTCAAAATTGGATAAAATAAAGCAAGAATAAGAAACAATAATTTGGTTCTAAGTCATCTGGAGAGTAATAGCAACACTAAGTGATTCAAAATACCCTCTTGTCTTGATTGTCTGTCAATGTATGATATTCATTGTAGGAGGAGGACCTGCTTGCTTGTCCCAGCTGCCCAGAATTGAAATAACCACATAGAAATTGTATTAGTTAAATCACTGCTTGGCCCAGTAGCTCTAACTTCTCATTGCCTAACTCTTACATCTTAATTTAACCCATTTTTATTAGTCTGTGTATCACCACATGGCAGAGGCTTACCGGGTAAAATTCCCAGCATCTGTTTCCGGTGTCTCCATGGCGTCTTCCATGCTCCACCCTTCTTTCTCCCAGCATTCAGTTCTGTCTTCCCTGCCTAGCTAAGTTCTGCCCTATCAACAGGCCAAGGCAGTTTCTTTATTCATTAATGGTGATGACAACACATAGAGGGGACTCCAACATCAATTCATATTGTCATATTACCTAAAGAATTACGGAGCTGCAAGAGTTTATTGGTGTAACTCAAGTCTGTGGCTGCAGCTGAGAGTTTACATTGACTATGTTAGTAGAAGGAAATGTATCTAGGATACACCTAAGGGGGTAAAAAACTTAAAAGACCTGATATAATGCAAAGAAACATGGAAAAATAAAGCACCAAAATTTCTGAAGGGGCTATATTACGGCTAGTCTATAATAAGTCTTTATTTATACTGTATATGCAAGGAACCAAGACAAAGAGGTTAATCTTGGAATTTGAGAATTTATTGAGATAAGAGCCGTGTATAGAAATGTATCAGCTAGAGAAACTGAGCAAAAACTGTGTACCTAGAAGGAGTATTATAAAAATTCACTTATTTAAACTGTGCTAGACACAAAGAGGAATTGAACTGGAACATGATCATATAACTGCATGGAAACTGGTTTTGGACATGGGGAGATGGCATAGAATTTAAGAGTGTTGTTGCTCTTGCAGAGGACCTGGGTTTGGCTCCAGCGCTCATATGATGGCTCACACCCTGCATAAACTATGGTTTCAAAACATCCACAGCCCTCTTCTGTCCTCTTCAGGCACTACATGCACATGGGATATAAATATAGAAGAGGCAAAACATCCATACGCATGAAATAAAGATAAATGCTATTATGACATAAGCATTTAAAGATAAACATAATTACTGCAACACATAAACAGAAATGAAAACAGTTTTCTAAAATTAACATCACACATTTCTATATTTCCATGGACAGCTTTTGAGACATTTCACAATCTCTTGTAAGTCTCTGAGGGTATTGGAAATGAGGGGGACCGATATGTGTTTTTCCTTTAAATAAACTCAATTGAGACCTACTTGTCTGTGAAATTTAAGAAACAAAGTTGAAAACTGAATTTGAGAAAAGGAGATGGCCAGAAATCCAACTTCACTCAGTCCTCTAGGGATTTGGACTGTGTCTCTCTGTATCTGAAGTACTTACAGTAGGATTTGGCTAAGCTATATGTCCCATTTGAAGTGGCAATTTGGAGCCCTGGAAACTCTAAATGAATCATTTCAGCAGGTACATTTCACTGTAAATGACAGCCTGAGCTGCTGAAAAACTTGTTGTCCAGCTTAAATGTCAGCAATAAACTTGAGCCAGGAATAGAAAAGCAAGCCTGTTGGCCACAGGGCCAGGGCATGCACTCTGAGAAAACTGGTTAGTAACCTTGTTCATCCATCTCAATGCCCCATTTGCTTTGTCTATGGGGCACCCAAGTTGACTCTTCTGGTCCTTGTTATTCTATTCACTTGCCATATTTGCTTGGCAAATGGGAATGCAACCTGCACATCCATCCACCGCTGTCACTTTCACTCTGACTTCAATGCTCCCAGAGCTGACTTGACAGCAGATATAATTTTGACAAAATTAGAGAATCTCATGGAATGAGTTTGTCTCATTCAATTTCTGACAGAGCAGTGAAAGAATCCCTGGCCTGCCCTCTCCTCCACTCCCCTCTGCTGGCTCTCACGATAACACAATGGAGCAGACAATCCAAGTTCCTCTCCCAGGGAAATCTTTCCTCTTTCCATAGACGATAGCCATGTGATCCTTTCATCATTTGGAGGAGTAAAATCCTCTCCACACTGCCCCAGCTAGCAGTGCCTCACTGCAGAGGGTTGACCAACAGACATGCTGTCATCTCCACAGCCAGGACAACTTTGCATTATTTGTTCTGCTTATTTGTACGGCCACCGGCTATGACGGTCATTCATGTGATGTCAATGTTTGCCCCTAAAGTTTCCATTTAAAGTTCTAGAGAGAAAGACTGTAGCATGTCTTTGCATACTAAATTATTGCCTTTAATATGTTGGTGGGATATTTTTGACACATTGCAGTGACAATTTTTTAATTGCTGCACATTTTTCTTGTAACTAAGTCATACTACAATAGACATTCTGACTTCAGTATCTTGTTTGTAAAGAGAACAAAGAATGTGGCTCTTTAATTGTTTTCCTTTGGTTTTCAAATTTAACATTTCCTTTTCAATTAAAAATTGTCAAATATGATTGGCACAGTTTAAGTAAATCCATGTAAAATATAGGCTATTACTGCCGCCCTTGGTTGCCCTTCAGAGGCTGAAGGTGAATACCTAGAATACACCATAACTTTCAGAGACAGGACCTGAAAAATAATCTGAAAACTTCCTTCCTATGGTTTGGATGTCAGAATACCAGAAAGTACCATATAGGCTGCTACTGCTTAGTGGCCCTACTTAGCTGTGAAGTTTATGAACCACAGCTAAGGATGGGATGACAAATATCCAATAAAAAAATAAAAGATGCAATAGTGACATTCAGCTCTCGCAGGTAACCAACAGCTGCCTAAAAAGACATAAGTCTGGCTCAACAAAAGGAAATCATGCCTGAGACTAGATATCCAGCCAAATACCCTGAGGCTAATGAGGTAACAGATCTTTAAGAGAGAACTCACTACCGTCACTGGACAAGTATCATTTGGAACTGCATTCTAAAAGTAATTTTTGCCTCCACAGAGAAGTGTGGCTCTCACCTCTTACTTTAATTCCTCTTAGTTCACAGTCTTTCCCAGCAGGAGTATCTGGTATTTTCACAGTGCAGCTGCTTAGTGTAGTGATGTTTGATAACGTACTGTGAGTTCCTCCTGATGATAAAAGGTGACTTCAGCGGACTACTACTTGGGAGAGGATGGTAGAGGACAGTCTGGGGAGAGCTCAGCTTACAGGTTAGGGAGAAGTTGGTCTAGTGTTGATTAGCAGCCATGTCACCCATGACCTCATTCAGTTGTCATCCCTTGGTAAACTCCTAATTGACACCTTGGTTAAAACTACAAGGGATTTGCTTTTCACTGTAGAGGATGACTATTTCATGAGTGCACTCCTATTAATGAATGTCAGGGAAATTAATATACAATTATATGGCTGACCATAGAGTGGGTTTATGCAACCACTGAAGATGTTCAAAAGTGTCAATGTTTATTATTATATACCTATATCAAAATATCTCAGTAATTAGGTTTATGGATCTTTCATTCACATTTGACTGTTGTGTGATTCTAGAACTTAGAGATAAGCACTATTCTCACTTCTTACAAAAGACTAGATTTTTTTTTATATTGAAAGATAAAATCCTTTCTTCTAGATAGGAAGTAGTATTGGCTTATGGAGTAGGATTCTCTTGGCAAGTTTATACTCTTGGCTCTTAACTGGGAGGAATGTGAATAACATCAACCATGTTGTCTGTAATTATTGCATCAAATTATGAAATCTATGATACAGCTTTCATAGCAGGATGCTTCTGAAGTTGTTACTCTTATTGTTCATGTGCTAACATGACAAAGACAGAGCAGACTCAGGTTGCAGCAATGGCTCTGTGGATCAAGGCACTGGTCATATAGCCAGAAGATTTGAGTACAGTCCTGGAACCCACACAAAGGAGAAAGGAAAAAACAGACTGTACAAAGTTCTTTTCTGACCTCCACATGCCCACAAACTCACATCACATACACACACACACACACACATACACACACACACATAATGACACAGACACACACCCACACAGAAACACACACACACACACTGAATATTTTTTAATTAACCAGATTATCTCATTTTGTCTCTCCATTTTTTCTGTTATTTCTTTGTATTTTATGACAATTGTCAAAAGCCTATTTTTAAAAATAATAAATAAGCCTAGCATATATGTATAAATATTCCATATTTTTAATTTATTTCAAGTTTCATACATAAGAATTGTAGTTATGTCATTTTCAAGCCTCCCTCCTTGACCCCCATGTTCCTTATGCATTCTTTTTCACACTCATGAACTTTTCTCTATTATTTTTACATACAAACATATACACGCACATACACACTTAGCCTGTCATGTCTGTCATTTCTAGATGACACTCCCAAGCAGCATTTGTCCTGGTTCTCTACCCCTTGTGATCTTTCCACCTCCTTTTCTGCAATTTCCCCTCAGTCTCAGATGTAACTTCAATTAATTTCTTTCTTGAAAAGTTTAACACATGTATGTAATGTGTTCTGGTTGCTCTCGTCCACATCCCTCTCTTACCTGCCTCCCAACCCTGTCAGCCCCTCCCCCTTACAAGTCACTCTCTCCCATCCATGTGTTTTTCTTTAGTCCTGTGATACACTGAGTTTAATCACGATTGTCAGTATCACTACAGGTTTCAAACTATCCAATGGAAGTCAGGGAGACAACTGTGGATGGGCAATGAGGATAATGTCGGGCCTCCTTCACTGTTCCCCAGTAGCCAAAAGTCCTGCACTTTGGATTGTGATCCCATGATTTCCTCCCTGATCCATGGCTGACTGATGAAAGGCACAGCCTGTACAGGCTAGTGTGTGCCACCACATGTGCTTTGACAGTCATGATTGCGATGGCCATGAAACCTCTAGCACACAGCATTTTGCAGCCCTTCTCATACATCTGCCTTATATATTCTTTTTTACTTTTATTTCTTAATATTTCATGACTCTTAGAAGGTGTGGCAGAGTGGTATAAATGTATTGTTAAGTGTTGAACAATCAATTGTTAGCACCTTGACCAGTCTCTTCATGCACCCTTGGTTCACTGCAATGCTAAGTTTCTCTAATTAAGGCTGAATAAGCATTTGTCTATGGGTATTGTGTCAATTAGCATTTCCATTGCTGTGATAAAATACTATGACCAAAAGGAAAAGGGGAAGAAGACCTTTTTTTAAGCTTAAGCTTTTACATTACAATCCATCGTGAAGGAATCTAAGGCAGGAACCTAGAGGCATGAACTGAAATAGAATACGCAGACAAATGTTGCTTTCTGGCAGTGCTCCTATTGGTTAGATAAGTTTGCTCTCTTTTCAGCCCTGGCTACCTGCTTGCCCACAGTGGGCTAAACTCTCCCTTATCAGTAGTTAGTCAATGAAATGTCACAGGCCAAAGTGCTGGAGGCATTTTTCAATTGTGGTTTCTATTCCTAGATAAATCTAGGTTGTTTACCCAAAAACAAGTAGGACAGTATAAACACAAATGGGCAGATTTCTTTGTTTAAGCCACTATATTAAGGAAACCATGAAGGCTAAGTGAACTTCCTCAGCCATAGGATTCTGTGTGGATATCCGGTACTCAGCATGGACTCCCTCTTATGGTGTCAGCTTCTAACCAAACACAAAGTGGTTGGACAGCAACATAGCAGTTAGGTTTCTAGTCAACAAGTCAGTGCGTCTTGCTAGACAGACAGGTATTGATATCTCTATGTTTCACAGCTGGGTAGGACTGTAGATATCTTCTCTGTGGCCTATTGAAATCATATCAGCACTATTGAAGTCAGTCAACAGGATCTTCATTATATTCATCGCTTCGTGGTTGGTACCAGGCACTCATGGATGTTTTATAGCCATTGTCTCATTGAATCTTCACAACAGAACTGGGTTCCTTTTGTTTTTCCATAGCACTGTTGGGAAAATAAAACTCAGGAATGTAAGGGATGTGAATCTGCAAAATCAGAGATGAGTGTTGAAGTTGTAATCAAATTTAGGCTAATTTTTAATGAGTATTTTAAAAATCCCTGTTAGTGGGTTCCTCTGCCGATGCAATAAACCAAATACAGCTGAACTAATAAATCCAGATTTAATAAACAGAGCAAAGCAAGCAGAGAAAAACAACTCCAGGGTGACACTCAGGAAGGCAGGAGAGAGATCATGTGGCAAGTCTGGAAGCCAGTTCTTGAATACCTTGTAGGTGTGTGGTCTTGAGCAGTTCCTGGGGAGAAACTGACCCTTGGCAGGCTTCCTGAGGGGCAGGGTCTGGAATGGGAGTAGTGAGAGCTGAGGCAGAGCTTCCAATAGAGAATTTAAGTCCTTTGGGTCATTTTTTAGTGATATTGGCTTTGAAATCTCTTAGTGAGTACATAGAAAAGGCAAGAGCTGTACAAGTGCTGACTCAATCCAGCCATATGCAATCTGCTTTCGGCATTCCCTCCCTTTGCTATACTCATTTTATTACATTTATTCCTTTCCTAATACTCAGTTTAATATTTAGTAGCCTAGCGTTTCATTACTCTGTGTATTCCAGGGGCTTTTCTAGGTTTTGCCTTTGTCTCTGTTGCTGGTTTGGAACAGTACTGTAAAAACAAAACTTAATAAAGTCATGTACAAGTAAGTCTATGTCATAATAGCAAATTTCGCTCCTGGCTTCACTAGATTTTTTTTTTATTTCAACAGTGGAGACACCTGAGCAAAATGAGAAACTTGCCCCTGAGTCCCTGAGTACTCCTCTAAGCATCTACTTTATTTACTTGCAAAGCTCTGTTTCACGTGTATTCCTGCTTGACAGGTTTTCTTTGCTGTGAAAAATGTCCTTTTCTAAAAATAAATATTTCATAATATGTTTGCAAATGTAAACAACATGATAATTTTGGTTCAGAATCTATAAATTATGAAAATCAAGGATTATGATCCAAGACAGCTCACCTAACCATCTGAAAATTTCTGAGGTTCGTGTCCTTTCTTTACATAATGAAGAAATTAGACTAGGTAAGGAACCAAAGCATTCCCACCAGCATAAAACATGTGAAATCATCATGTTTATAGGTCAAAGTCAGATGATCACTGACCATTTCATATGATCTGACACATCAGGCTGGTAATGTAATAATTCGATCTTAAATATTTGTATGTCTTTTTATAGAGCAGATGGAGACATATACTTCCTCCTTTTGCAGAAATGGCATTCAGAAAGCTTGAGACACCATGCAGTGTTAGGGTTTCTCAAATCAATGGGCATGACTTACAAGGATTTTTGGCACCTTGACATTCTGCAATCCAATAAAACAATACGTGATACCATTGTGTATTTATAAGCAATACGAGAAATTTCGATTTTTACCTATGTCTTCATGATCTTCTATGCTTTATAAGTATAACTTCACATTTCTGGCTAAAACTTTTGATTTCAGCTTTTAAGGTTGTCTTTTTTTTTCTTTTTTTAAATAGAAGAAGCTCTGATAGCTAAAATAGAACAACAGAATTAAAAAATTGTAACTCTGTATGCCGATTGATTGATAGTAGTTCAGATGGTAAACGCATTGAATTAGACAAAAACATTATAGTGACATTTCATTTGTATTTTAATACATAAAACTTGTCTGAAGATCAGAGAATAAAGCAGCCACACTGGCCTATCTTACAGACCAGGTAGCAATGACACACACCTTTAATCCAAGTAGCCATATTAGTTTACCACAGAAGCCAGGCAGCAGTGGTGCATGCCCTTAATCCCAGAACTAGAGAGGAATATAAGACAGGAGGACACAGCTGTCAGACTCAGTCTCTTTCTGAGAATCCTGGAGGCAGGATCACCGTTTAAGTAGAGGTCGAGGTAAGAGTCATTGGCTGACTGTTTTGCTTTTCAACCTTCACGTTGAACCTTAACTTCTCTCTCTGAGTTTTTATTAATTGTGCTTAAAAGAATTGTCTCAAAGACCTTGCAATGAATTATAATGATTTTAATCTCAATTTGTCCTGTTTGACTTCCAGTTTTATGGATCATTTTTTGGGGTAAACAAGTATAAGAAAGCGGGTACAGATCCCAACTCTTATGAAAGACAAAGAGAGGGCTATGTGATTTTTGACATTTAGCACAGAATTAACTCTACTAGTTTTTAGAGCACAACCCTTAAAAGCCTTAATTCTTATTAGTAACAGACCAGCTCATTAAAAAGCAAAATGGAAGTGTGAAGTATTATCGACTACTATCTTGGGGAAAATAAAGAGCATTTGGAGAACTGTTATTTAACTGACTTCAAAATGACACTGTCTAAACCTTGACCAAAGATTCACTTCCCAACCTCTACAGCAAAACTGCTAGAAGTAAGGAAGTATTTTCCCCAGGTAACACCTACCATGTGCTGTATTTGGAAATCATTAATTATATCTTTCTTACAAGAATCCTGGGACTAGTTTATTCGTTTTGTTCATACATTTTTACTTTCTGGGAACGTATTCTTCATGTTCTTGAGTTTTATTCAAGAATGTTGTGTTTGTTTTTAATTCTTTGTTTAAAACCAAGCTTAATTGGAGAACAGTGGTATATTATCCCTCTAATACCAACACTCAGGTGTTCCAGGCTAGCCTAATCTACCTAGCAAGATCTTGTCTTGAGAAATAAGAACACACCAAATAAAAAAAAATCAGATCAAAAGTACACATATATGCTATTAGCTAACACCAAGGGATCCCAACAGATCATGGCTCTGATATCCTACTTTCTTTCTCTCCTTTTGTTTCTTGTTTGGTTGGCTGGCTGATTTTTGTTTTTTCGAGACCGGATTTCTCTGTAGCTTTGGAGCCTGTCCTGAACTCATTCTGTAGACCCACTTTCAAGGCCAACACACCCTCAGCAACATGCCTTCTTCCAGATGTGCTGTTTCTGATTGTGTTTTCCCTCCCCTGTGAAATAGACTATCATCTTTTCACCTGGTTACATGCAGTCACCAAGGAGATAGAACCATTACTGAGCCATCTCAGTAGGTTAGAAAGATTAAATCCAGTTTAGACATATAATTTATTTTCCTCTTTTTGGTGTTTTATTTTAAGTTGAGGGGCATATGCATGAACGGGAGGAAATCTGATCTGTCTTCCTCTCTACCACAGGTGACTAGGCCAACCCAGAGCACTAGGACCAAATATTTGGATTTCATTTCCTTTCTTATTCTTAACATATCTCCCCCCAATAAAGCAAACACAAAGTGGAAAGACAGGAATTAGGGTTAGCAAAAATATTCCAAAGGGAATATTTAGAAAATTAATGATTTGTATAATTTATAACCCAGAGGGTTGAGAGCATCTTGCCTTTATGTCTTCATTTGCAAATTAACTACAGCCTAAGAGACTATAGTGAAAAAGCTGTGTAATAGCTTTGGATCTTATACTGATATGTTATATAAGAGTGAACATTCAACATTGTGCATATTAGCATCAGTTCACACCCTTTCCATAAAGACTAACGATTAAAATATACTTTTTATGGAAATAGGAACCAATAAAATAAAAACAAGGGATGTATTCTTAACACTAAATTAAGATATAAGATACACAGCTATAGTTCTGAGCCTCATGTTATTGAAGGTGTGCAGGGAGGAAAAGAGACTTCTAATTAAACAAATGCCACTGGGTACAAAATTTAAATGCCTGCTCTGAATGACCCCAGGCATTAATTCTAAACAGAAAATCGTTGTGTACAGAATGTTTGCTGATGACTTCTGGTCACTTGGGTTTCCCAGTAATACTTAGCAGCCGTATTATGGTCAGCACAGCTCACTGACGATCAAAAGAAGAAAGAATCTGTGCATCAGCCCTGACCTAATTATTACAAAGTGAATATTTTCGCAGTGGACCCTCAGGCATCTGAGAAATGTGAAACATTTCCATTCAAGCAAATCAATAAATCTTGTGAATCAAAAAATTAAAGCATAAAGTACGAGCTTCCCACCGGGATCATTCACACTGTAGTCCTCAAGTTTCTACAACTGAAATATTTACCTGTTTACTGGCTTTTGGATCGAAAGGAAGCTTGCCGAACTGTTCGGTTATGGGCAAATGCATTCTGACTGATACAGTTAAGAAGTTGTATTCTTTCTTTTATATCTCTTCTTTCTTTCTTCTTTTCCCTTTTCCAGCAATTCTTTAATTAAAAAAATCAATAAAGAAAGGAGCTACTGGCTTGGATAACATTATTTAAGCATGGTTTCATTGTACTGTGATCTAATTTAGAATGTAAAACTAACAGAAATACACATGCGAATAACAAATTAAAAGTAGATTATCAAAGGAAAGCTTCTGGCTTATGGGAACTCCAGTGTTCCTTTAGCCTGCATTTGAACTATGACAAAGCAATCAAATGCTTTGATCATTTAGGGTATATGAAGGAAAATTAAAGACTAGCATTTGTAACTAATCAGTATATGGAGAAGTGTGCGTTTATTTTCAAACTATGGTTTTATCAAAACAAATAAAAGCTATGGTGTGATGTCTCCCTGCTTGCTATCTAAGCAGCTTGGCTTTACAGGAGCTTTCACAGTGAGCCAAGACTGCAGCCCCAACTGCTTCACAAGATCTAGCTACATCACATCCCAATTAGTGGATCTGTCAACATCCTGGGCTCAGAGCCTTTACACTTCTGTGCCTTTCACTATTACTCTTTCCTCACACCTATTTGTATTCCTTAGGCTCTTGGCTCACTCTAGTAATAGTTAGGAAACTGAAACATTTCTAGTGATTATGTCACTTGTATTTAGGTAATCAGTCTCTTCCTGAAGCATATTCGTGTTTTTAGCCCCTTTCATGTCTTTTTAGTCTTTTGTCATACTATACGAGAGATATCACCATCTCCAGTGATCCATCCGCTACTTTCCAAATTGCATGTGTAAGCTAAAATCAACACAAATATCTCTAAAATGCACTATAAATGGGTATGTTACCAGAAAAGAAAGCATAAACTCTTGTTTGAAGTAAAATTTGAGTAAATGAAAATAAAACTCCATTATGACTCATCTGTGTTAATACGTGTGACTTCATTGAAAAGCACTATAAAGTTAAGATGCTGTTGACATTAGGAACTCTATTATACAAGGCAACAAGAGATTATTAGCTTTAGCTCCCTTCTCCCCTGTAAAATACAAAATACATGACCAAACAAATAAGTGGGAATTGACATTGGAAGAAAATTATTCAGCCTATAATGACATTAAATATATTCTTCCTTTATATTCTTGGCTTTAAAATAATTTTAAAAAGTACAATAGTGTTTTTCAAAATGTACGTAATATCATGCCTACTTTCAGTTATATATTTGCAGATGAGACTTCAATAGTCTCTGCTTGCTGTGTGCATGCTTTCCTGATGTTGTGTTAAAGAAAATCAGAAAAGGGGTGGAATCATAGTCTCCAAGCTTTGTGTGCTGATTTTGTTAGAGCATTCCAACAGCTAAGCTATCTGTAGATGCCTCTGTAGCACAAGTAATAAAAACCAAGACATACATATTGGGGTTCAAGCGGAAGATCAGAAAAGCAAAGCAGTTAGTCACTGAAGAGTTCTTTTATCTCTACCAATGCTCAGACCTAAGGGTGATCCTGTCTTCAGATTGCATCTGACTCCAGCAAAGCTCAGCCTCCACACTCCACTGAGTTCCTGTCTCTTCCCCTTTATATTCTTCTCTCTGCCCAGTCATATCACTCCTATCTCCACCTCCGTCGTGCTGGGATGAAAGGTATGTGACTCCCAAAAATTGGGATTAAAGATGTGAGCCACCACCACCTGGATTTGTTTCATGATCAATCTTGTGTAGCCCAGGGTAGCCTTGAACTCACAGAAATCTATCTGCCTGTGTCTCCCACGTTCTGGGATTAAAGGTGTGTGCCACCACTCCCTGGCCTCTAGTGGCTTAGTTTGTGTTCTGATCATCAGGCAAGTTTTATTTATTAAAATACAAATAAAATATTTCTACATGTATCAGCCTTTCATTTTACCTTGTGTGTTACATGATACATGACACTCACTTAAAGTTGTGAAATATAGCCTTATTAATTGTAAAATTTACATCCTATTCTAAAGAGATACTGGAACCCTAAACAGTACCTCTCTTCTCCCTGGAATCCACTCCCTAAATGTACTGTTGGAGGCTTTTAATTTGATTTTATCCCTGTAGATTTGTTAATTCATTACACTTAATTTAAATGGAGTTATGTACTGTGTGTTGCCTGTGACTACCTGACATTTCAAAGTTCATTTACAAGTCAGCATGTATGAATATTCTGTTCTTTGCCTTGCTTAAGATACATTGCATTTTCCCTGTCCATCAGAAAACTGACATTTGGTAAATTTTCATTCGATTTTCCTATTCTGAACAATGCTACTAATAAATTACAGTTATCGCTCCCTGTATTCCCTCCTTCATCCCTATTCTCCCCTTCTCTCCTGCCTCCATTCCACTCATAAAATCTATTCTATTTCACTCTTCCATGGAGATTCATGTGCCACCACCCACTCCGCCGGTTCCTTACTCTTTACCTAAACTAACCTCTTTGGTGTTAAGATTGTAGGTTGGTTATTATTTATTTAATGGCTAATATGCACATATAATTGAATATATACAATATTTGTATTTGTGAGACTGAGTTTCTTCTCTCAAGATGATATTCCTCGGTTCCATCCATTTGACTATGAGTTTCATGATGTTATTTTTTTAAAGAGCTGAGTAATAATTCATGGTATAAATGTATATTTTCCATATATATTCTTTTGTTGATGAACATCTAAGTTAGTTCCAGTTACTTGCTATTATAAATAGAGCAATAATGAAAATTGTAGGGCTAAGTGTCCTTGTGGTAGGATGAAATGTTCTTTAGGTATATGCCCAAGAATTGTATAGTTGGTCTTGAGGTAGATTGAGTCTCAACTTTCTGAGGAGCTATCATACTGATTTTCTATCTGATTTTCTGAGGAGCTATCATACTGATGGCTTTGCAAGTTTGCACTCCTACCAGAAATGGATAAGTGTTCTCCTTATTCCACATCCTCACCAGCATGAGGTGTTATTTGTGTTATTTATCTTAACCATTTTGATAGTTGTAAGACAGAATCTAAAAGTAGCTTTGACCTACATATTCCTGATGGTTACAGATGCTGAAAGTTTCTTTATGTATTTCTCAGTCATTTAAGTAACCTTTAATGACAATTCTTTGTTTAAATCTGAATCCAATTTAATTAAATTTTTGGTTTTTTGATATATATTTTCTTGAGTTCTTTATATGCTTTGAATTTTAGTCCACTATTGGATGTTGAATTGGTAAAAGTCATTTCCCATTCTGTAGGCTGTCACTTTCTAAATGACCATGTCCTTTGCCTTTCAGAAGCTGTTCAGTTTCATGAGGTCCCATTTATTAATTATTGACTTTAATGTTTGAACTGTCAGTGTTATCTTCAGTAATTCTCCTGTGCCAATGAGTTCAAGGCTACTCAGTGTATCTTATTTTATGTTGAAGTATTTCATGTATTTGAGCTTGAGGTTTGTGTAGGTTGATAAGTATAGATATATTTGCATTCTTCTACATGTGGTCATACCTTCAACCAGAACCATTTGTTGAAGATGCTATCTTTTTTCTAGAGTATATATCTGGCTTCCTTATCAAAAAGTCAGGTGTCCAGAGGTGTGTGGAATTTTGTCTGGATTCTCACGTCAGTTCCGTTGATTAACATGTCTGGTTTAATGGAATACTGTGCAGTTTTTATTATTATTATTTTGTAGTGCAACTTGAAACTGGAAACGGAGGGACCTCCAATAGTTAGTTCTTTTTATTGTTTAGGATTATTTTAGTTACCCATTTTTTTTGTTTAGTTTTTCCAAATGAAGCTGAGAATCGTCTTTTGAGATCTGTGATAAATTGTGTTAGAATTTTATTGGAGATTGCATTGAATCTGTAGAT
Organism: Dicrostonyx torquatus; assembly: GCA_028555095.1. Classification (NCBI taxonomy): domain Eukaryota; kingdom Metazoa; phylum Chordata; class Mammalia; order Rodentia; family Cricetidae; genus Dicrostonyx; species Dicrostonyx torquatus. The sequence goes on from JAQHUG010000004.1 coordinate 18,572,741, forward strand.
TGTTTTTGACAGGATGACTACTTTACAATGTCAATTCTATTGATCCATGAGCATTGGGAGATCTTTCCATCTTAAGATATATTCTTCAATTCTTTCTTCAGTGTCCTAAGGATTTTGACATATGAGTCTTCTACTTGCTTGGTTAGATACCCCAAAATATTTTATATTATTTTTTGCTATTCTGAAAGATGTTGTTTTCCTGATTTCTGTCTCAGTCTGTTTGTCAATCACATACAGGAAGGCTACTTATTTTTGTGATTTAATTTTGTATTTAGCTACTGTACTGAAAGTGTTTATCAGCTCTAAGAATTCCCTGCTGGAAATTTTAGAGTAACAATACTATTGCTGTAATATGACAATATGCTTTTGGATTATTTGGGGAGTCCCACCACCCAGCTCCAAATGAATCACACACTGAGTCTTATTCTTAATTATAAATGTCTGGCCTTATCTTCGCATCTTTCTTTCCCTCTTCCCCTAACTTATATTATCCATCTACTCTTTGACTTCTGTATTTTTTCAGTTCTCTTACTTCTTTAAATCTTACTCTTACTCCATGGATTGTTGTGTAGCTGGATGACTGTCCCTGATGTCCTCCTCCTTCTAGAGCTACTACTCCAACTCCCTCCTCCAAGTTTTCTTCTATATATTCTCTGAGCCTGCCGGTCTCACCTATCCTTTCTATTGCTTCACTATTGGTTGTTCAGATCTTTATTAGACCATCAGGCTTTTGAGACAGGCAAAGTATTACAGCTTCACAAAGCTAAACAACTCAACATAAACAATAGTAACAATCTTAAAACAATATTTCCAACATATTATCATATCATCTGAAAATGGAGATTCTTTGACATCTTCCTTTTCAATTTTCATTGTTGTGATCACCTTCAGTTGTCTTATTGCCCTGTCTTATACTTCAAGTACTATATTAAATAGATATGGGGAGAGTGGACAACTTTGTCTTGTTCCTGATTTATTTTATTAATTTTTATTGAGCTCTACATTTTTCTCTGCTTCCCTCCCTGTCTCCCCTCCCTGCCTCAACCCTCCCCAAAGTCCCCGTTCTCCCAATTTACTCAGGAGATCTTGTCCCTGATTTTTGAATTGCTTTGCATTTCTCTCCATTTAATTTGCTGCTGGGTATAGGCTAGCTGTAAACAACCTTTATTATATTTGGGTGTGTTCCTTCTATCCGCAATCTTTCCAGGAATTTTCTCATGAAGGACCATTGAATTGTGTCAAAGGCCTTTTCTGAATCTAATGATATGAGCACGATTTTTTGAAATATATAACAGTAATGAGTGTTTATTCTTATAGAGGTCAGGACCTTCTTTCAAATGTTTCTTCTTCTTTTCTCTCATTTCCCTACACATATTTCAGAAAAAGAACAGCTCATTAGATTAAAATGATCACTATGTTACTTCTCTATGTTATGTTTTAAAGAAAAAAAATTAATATTAATATTAAAAATCTCTCCATTTTATTGACTGGCACCGATCTCAATTTTATTGATTAACTATTTTAGAATTGTTTTATTCTTTTCTATCAGTGTTCACACAAATATAATGTTAAGCAATCAGCCATAATGTAGTCAGTAATTAAAATTATAGCCAACTACAGGTGCTGGTAATTGTTAATCAATTAGATGCATTACGATTGCAGTTGTAACTGAAACGCTGATTGAAGTATTGATAGTTGCTCATGCTCTTCAACAATCTTGCTGTTTTTAAGTTGGAATTAATTATGGAGAACGCTCTGCCACTGCACTTAGTCAAGTTGCTGAACATAGAAGGAGCTGCACCAACTCCTTGTGCAAAAATGAATAAAGCTGAGATCATAAGTGATCTGGTTGGCTATTGGTTAAGGATATGAATTTGAATGAGCTTATTTGCATATTAGCAGTAACATTCTATATAGACATTTTCATAGGTCTTATGATTCTGGACATGGCAAAATGTCTACATATAGAAATGTAGTATTACTTAAACATTGACAGTACTTTCATTTTTCCAGATTATGTAATAGGTATCATTAACCACCAACTAATTAGCCTTCAGAGACATTAACTAGATCATATATTCTTAGCATCTAGGTGGTTACAATATTCATATTGCAAACATGACTTAAATGTATTCTTTCAAAATAAATGAAATTTCTTCTGAGTCATTTGAAATTTGTGAGACAGGCTACTGTATAGAAAGATATCTTCTATCACAACTAAAAGTTGTTCCTTATTTTCTAATTATTGGAATAGAATAATCAAGAAGTAAATTATGGATAATATGATTTTTATTTCATGATGAGTGTGTCATAAATTCTCAACATATTGTGAGATTTTTCATCCAAGGTGAAACCAAAAGTATTTTATTGTTGTTGTTTTCTAGTGTGTTAAGGGGATATAATTAAGCTAATTGGCCCACAATGTCAGAATCTAACGTTCATACAGACCCCATTCTTCCAGCAACAGATTCTCTTGGAGTACTATTCCTGCATCACAGAAAGGACTTCCGACGGAAACAGCAAGGTTTGCACTGCATATCCAAAGATAATGAGGCACTAGTACATAGGAGGTTCTATGATTTGTTTCTTTGTTTTTAATTTTAAAATCAGCAAAACAACCTAGACATGGTGGCACTAATGCCATGGTATTGGCATTTGGGAAACTGAAGTAGGAGCTTTGTGTATTCCATGCCTGCATGGACTGTGTATTCAAATTCTATCTGAAAGAAAAACAAAATAATAATTACAATTCACAACATAAAATATGCAGTGCAATCTAGGGGTGCCTAACTCTCCAGGTCAAGCATATATTGGTGCCCTTGTAGTGTAATAAGAATTAAAAACATATTGATTTGACTGTAAGACCAATCTTTTAGCCTAAGAAAGAATATCCAGTTATAGACCAAAATGACATTAAGAACTTTAGAGAAAATGATGAAACCCAACAACGCATCTTCTAAAACTCTGAGGGAAGCATCCACTTTGTAAGAAATGAGAATGTCTTTTGACTTGTGTATTTGAGTACTGAGCCTGCGAACATTTTAACAAATGCCAATTTTGCCATGAAAAGCATAGACAGCTATTTTATCTTCGCATATGGTCAGACCATGTGCCTTTTAATGAAAGCCTTGTATATGACGTTTCTAATCCAGTAGCTCCATGGCATCCAGATATTTATGGTTTGGAAATAAGGTGCACACAGTAAATTATACCGTGAGCCAGATGTCTGACGGCATTACCTGGAGATGAAAATTGGAGAGAACAATTCCATTTATTACATTCTCCGGAGGAATATTTATCAAAATCTTTTCTCCACCCACCTTTAACTGAAGAGGGCCATCAGATGCTCGTGGTTCTTCAGGCACTCAGCCATGAAGATGAATTATGTGACGCTGACCTGTAATCTTACGTGACATTTTAAACTCAAATATTTTCCCATATTTCTGCACACAATTAAAATATTTAGTCTCACTTCATTTTATGAGACATAAATAGCTATGTAAGTACTCTGTAATTACTGTACATTGTAACAAATGACCTCATAAATATATTGTAATGTCCCATGTAATTACATGGTTAAGTCTTGTCTTTGAGATGGCTGCTGCTCTCTGATGAAAAACCTGCTGGTTTCTGAGATTAATTACCTAGGAACTAATTTGATGGTTTGCTCGAAGATATGCCTCTGTTAAATAGCCACTTGTACTGTTTTTAAAGGGAAAATTGTTTTATAATAAGCTCTTCTTTCCTTTTTCAATATTGACCTCATTGTATGTGTCTATCCTAAATACTTGCCATATCTGAATGTATTGTACATAAGACACAAAGGGGCATCATTCTATACAGGATAATATTGGTTGGAAATTATATTTCCCACCAACCATCAGCTGTAAATTATAAGAAGTAATTTTAAGGGTTCTAGTTTATTCCTTTAAAACATATACAGTATAAAAATTATAGTTTCTATTCCTGGTCAAGAACTAAAAATTTGAGTTGCCATGACATGTGCATTTTGGTATGTGCTCTAATATTTATAATTCATCATGGTTATTCTTGTTAAGTGGGTGTATATACTAAGTGAAATAATTAATATTGAAGCTTTTTATTTTTTCACATAGGATTTTCAACCATCTTGTAAAATCAGTATCGTAAATCAGTATCATTCACCTGACTGCTCAAATAACTTGGTTTTATGTTACAAAACAATATAAAAGAACAATAAATTGATGAATACAATATTTTTGTCTAAAATTATAATATCCTGTATTATTGTGCTTCTGAAGGTATAGTTTTACATACAACCCCCTTGATGGGATTTTCTACTTTTTTTGCATTACTCCAATACCAATGATATTTTATAACTTTTAGTGACTTTATTTGTTCAAAATTAATAGATTGAGAAAAGATTTAATGATCTCCAAGAGTCAGTGAGGCTCCCTAAACATGTGAGTTACTTATAGGGAATGATTTAAGCACTACAAAATAAAATCTATTGATGCTGGCATATTCTAAAATGCGTTACACATCAGATCACTATTTCAGGAAATCTGCAGAGCCACAAAATTGCTTTTTTGTAATGGAATTTTTGTCAAAATGTGAATACCTCCTAAAATTATGTTTCCCCTTTCTGGGATCAGAAGAAAACAGGACTGGCTACTCGACGATGAGTAGCAAAATATTATGTGGAGGAAGATGTTATTTTCAGTGCAGTATCTTAAAGCAGGAAGGTGTTCCATTCAGTGAGGCCTACTTATTTGTTCTTTGTTCTTCTCCTTGCTTTCTCTCCCCTGCACTACATTTTTGTATTCACAGTTATATTCTTCATTAGTTTATAAGTGTTGGGATAATTATATATTATCCTGAAGACAGCTTAGGTGGCAGGAAAGATTAATTGATTTTTCTTCTTATAAATGGAGCTATACATGCTCCTATCTGAGAACCAGCATCTGGGAATCAGTTAAACGTCTCTGTACCACCAATCAGACTATGGCAAAATCGACCTAGCAAAGAAACAACCCTTCACATATTTCAGTGAATNTGTTCCTTCTATCCGCAATCTTTCCAGGAATTTTCTCATGAAGGACCATTGAATTGTGTCAAAGGCCTTTTCTGAATCTAATGATATGAGCACGATTTTTTGAAATATATAACAGTAATGAGTGTTTATTCTTATAGAGGTCAGGACCTTCTTTCAAATGTTTCTTCTTCTTTTCTCTCATTTCCCTACACATATTTCAGAAAAAGAACAGCTCATTAGATTAAAATGATCACTATGTTACTTCTCTATGTTATGTTTTAAAGAAAAACTCACTGACATTATTAATATTAAAAATCTCTCCATTTTATTGACTGGCACCGATCTCAATTTTATTGATTAACTATTTTAGAATTGTTTTATTCTTTTCTATCAGTGTTCACACAAATATAATGTTAAGCAATCAGCCATAATGTAGTCAGTAATTAAAATTATAGCCAACTACAGGTGCTGGTAATTGTTAATCAATTAGATGCATTACGATTGCAGTTGTAACTGAAACGCTGATTGAAGTATTGATAGTTGCTCATGCTCTTCAACAATCTTGCTGTTTTTAAGTTGGAATTAATTATGGAGAACGCTCTGCCACTGCACTTAGTCAAGTTGCTGAACATAGAAGGAGCTGCACCAACTCCTTGTGCAAAAATGAATAAAGCTGAGATCATAAGTGATCTGGTTGGCTATTGGTTAAGGATATGAATTTGAATGAGCTTATTTGCATATTAGCAGTAACATTCTATATAGACATTTTCATAGGTCTTATGATTCTGGACATGGCAAAATGTCTACATATAGAAATGTAGTATTACTTAAACATTGACAGTACTTTCATTTTTCCAGATTATGTAATAGGTATCATTAACCACCAACTAATTAGCCTTCAGAGACATTAACTAGATCATATATTCTTAGCATCTAGGTGGTTACAATATTCATATTGCAAACATGACTTAAATGTATTCTTTCAAAATAAATGAAATTTCTTCTGAGTCATTTGAAATTTGTGAGACAGGCTACTGTATAGAAAGATATCTTCTATCACAACTAAAAGTTGTTCCTTATTTTCTAATTATTGGAATAGAATAATCAAGAAGTAAATTATGGATAATATGATTTTTATTTCATGATGAGTGTGTCATAAATTCTCAACATATTGTGAGATTTTTCATCCAAGGTGAAACCAAAAGTATTTTATTGTTGTTGTTTTCTAGTGTGTTAAGGGGATATAATTAAGCTAATTGGCCCACAATGTCAGAATCTAACGTTCATACAGACCCCATTCTTCCAGCAACAGATTCTCTTGGAGTACTATTCCTGCATCACAGAAAGGACTTCCGACGGAAACAGCAAGGTTTGCACTGCATATCCAAAGATAATGAGGCACTAGTACATAGGAGGTTCTATGATTTGTTTCTTTGATTTTAATTTTAAAATCAGCAAAACAACCTAGACATGGTGGCACTAATGCCATGGTATTGGCATTTGGGAAACTGAAGTAGGAGCTTTGTGTATTCCATGCCTGCATGGACTGTGTATTCAAATTCTATCTGAAAGAAAAACAAAATAATAATTACAATTCACAACATAAAATATGCAGTGCAATCTAGGGGTGCCTAACTCTCCAGGTCAAGCATATATTGGTGCCCTTGTAGTGTAATAAGAATTAAAAACATATTGATTTGACTGTAAGACCAATCTTTTAGCCTAAGAAAGAATATCCAGTTATAGACCAAAATGACATTAAGAACTTTAGAGAAAATGATGAAACCCAACAACGCATCTTCTAAAACTCTGAGGGAAGCATCCACTTTGTAAGAAATGAGAATGTCTTTTGACTTGTGTATTTGAGTACTGAGCCTGCGAACATTTTAACAAATGCCAATTTTGCCATGAAAAGCATAGACAGCTATTTTATCTTCGCATATGGTCAGACCATGTGCCTTTTAATGAAAGCCTTGTATATGACGTTTCTAATCCAGTAGCTCCATGGCATCCAGATATTTATGGTTTGGAAATAAGGTGCACACAGTAAATTATACCGTGAGCCAGATGTCTGACGGCATTACCTGGAGATGAAAATTGGAGAGAACAATTCCATTTATTACATTCTCCGGAGGAATATTTATCAAAATCTTTTCTCCACCCACCTTTAACTGAAGAGGGCCATCAGATGCTCGTGGTTCTTCAGGCACTCAGCCATGAAGATGAATTATGTGACGCTGACCTGTAATCTTACGTGACATTTTAAACTCAAATATTTTCCCATATTTCTGCACACAATTAAAATATTTAGTCTCACTTCATTTTATGAGACATAAATAGCTATGTAAGTACTCTGTAATTACTGTACATTGTAACAAATGACCTCATAAATATATTGTAATGTCCCATGTAATTACATGGTTAAGTCTTGTCTTTGAGATGGCTGCTGCTCTCTGATGAAAAACCTGCTGGTTTCTGAGATTAATTACCTAGGAACTAATTTGATGGTTTGCTCGAAGATATGCCTCTGTTAAATAGCCACTTGTACTGTTTTTAAAGGGAAAATTGTTTTATAATAAGCTCTTCTTTCCTTTTTCAATATTGACCTCATTGTATGTGTCTATCCTAAATACTTGCCATATCTGAATGTATTGTACATAAGACACAAAGGGGCATCATTCTATACAGGATAATATTGGTTGGAAATTATATTTCCCACCAACCATCAGCTGTAAATTATAAGAAGTAATTTTAAGGGTTCTAGTTTATTCCTTTAAAACATATACAGTATAAAAATTATAGTTTCTATTCCTGGTCAAGAACTAAAAATTTGAGTTGCCATGACATGTGCATTTTGGTATGTGCTCTAATATTTATAATTCATCATGGTTATTCTTGTTAAGTGGGTGTATATACTAAGTGAAATAATTAATATTGAAGCTTTTTATTTTTTCACATAGGATTTTCAACCATCTTGTAAAATCAGTATCGTAAATCAGTATCATTCACCTGACTGCTCAAATAACTTGGTTTTATGTTACAAAACAATATAAAAGAACAATAAATTGATGAATACAATATTTTTGTCTAAAATTATAATATCCTGTATTATTGTGCTTCTGAAGGTATAGTTTTACATACAACCCCCTTGATGGGATTTTCTACTTTTTTTGCATTACTCCAATACCAATGATATTTTATAACTTTTAGTGACTTTATTTGTTCAAAATTAATAGATTGAGAAAAGATTTAATGATCTCCAAGAGTCAGTGAGGCTCCCTAAACATGTGAGTTACTTATAGGGAATGATTTAAGCACTACAAAATAAAATCTATTGATGCTGGCATATTCTAAAATGCGTTACACATCAGATCACTATTTCAGGAAATCTGCAGAGCCACAAAATTGCTTTTTTGTAATGGAATTTTTGTCAAAATGTGAATACCTCCTAAAATTATGTTTCCCCTTTCTGGGATCAGAAGAAAACAGGACTGGCTACTCGACGATGAGTAGCAAAATATTATGTGGAGGAAGATGTTATTTTCAGTGCAGTATCTTAAAGCAGGAAGGTGTTCCATTCAGTGAGGCCTACTTATTTGTTCTTTGTTCTTCTCCTTGCTTTCTCTCCCCTGCACTACATTTTTGTATTCACAGTTATATTCTTCATTAGTTTATAAGTGTTGGGATAATTATATATTATCCTGAAGACAGCTTAGGTGGCAGGAAAGATTAATTGATTTTTCTTCTTATAAATGGAGCTATACATGCTCCTATCTGAGAACCAGCATCTGGGAATCAGTTAAACGTCTCTGTACCACCAATCAGACTATGGCAAAATCGACCTAGCAAAGAAACAACCCTTCACATATTTCAGTGAATATGTTTTGACTGGCAAAGCAAACATTGTCTTTGATATAATTGTCATGGCAAGATTGAGATTTTATAAAGGAAGTTCAGCCTCTTATTCACTCATTTATTTTTAATTCTTTAAATTCCAAACATATAAGAGAACATATATTGATGACTCAGTATTTGAAAACTTGCTCTGATTCTCACCGTTTGTATGTATCAAAAGTGGCACAAACTTACCATTGGGCTTTATTAATTAAAATTAAAACAGAAAACAAGCTTTGTACTTTGCAATTGAAAGCTTTTCTAAGCCCTTTCATCCACAGGATGGGATGCAGATATGGACCCGTGGCATACAATGGTGTTTTAGGTAAATGATTCCCAGTAATACATAATGAATTTCTGGAAACATCAAGAGAGAATAAGATGCTTTCTTGTCATTGCTGTTACTATTCTTTTTGCTTTTTTTTTTTTTGGAGGGGTGAGTCTTTTTCTAAGTAATAACTCAAAAGAGGTCATCTAATAGTATCTTCTAGAAACAAGATTCCCGAATTAAGAAGTCTCAACTATAGTTCTATATATCAGTGCCTAGCATTGGGCACAAGATTTCCAAATTAAGAAGTCTCAACTATTTGGCTTTACTTTTGCCATTAATCACCAATGGAATTTTAATATTTATTGTATTGAGTAAATGTGCAAGTTTGAAACTGGAATTCAATTTTAACTGAATCATTTTAGAGGTTCCTGCAGAATTCAGAGTTTCTAAATGTTAACTTTTAAACATACATTTGTTCACTGGCAAATTCTTACATTTATATCATTCACACTGATTACTCTCATCTTCCACTTTCTCTCATTTCCACACTTGCTTACCTTCCACCCATTCCCAGTAAATCTCTTTCTCACAGTCCTGCCTGCCTCTTCTGCTTTGTGACCCACTGAGTTTATCCAAGGTTATCTGTCTAAATATGGGTTTGGAGATAGTCACTGGAGCCTGATGGGCTCCCAGTACTCCATATATGAAAACAGCAACTCTATCTCTTTCCCAGAATCCATCAGTAGCTAATGGTTCATCAGTAAGGGGTGAGTCCTCACGAGCCCTTCTCCCATCTTTGATTGTTCTTGGGGCCAGTCAGGTAGAGGCTCAAGGTAAGTATTAACATCTACTGTGAATTCATGATAGCTGTGTCATGCCTAGAGGCTGGCCTTTCATTTTCCTTCTCCTTGCCACCCATCTTTTATATTCTTCCTGATCCTTCTGCAATATTCCCTGAGCCTTTAAGTGGGTGACATGAATGTCTTACCATCATTTAGTCTGAGCATCTTTGGCAGCCTTATGTCTCTACATTCATCGAAATTCCTTACAAAGAAGAAGCTTCTTTTATTAAAGGTTAGAGTGTGTTCTGTCTATGGTAATACACACAGATATTTAGAAGGGGGCTTGATGCTATGCCAATTTAGTTGAACAACAATGCTGCGTTGCCAGTTTTGACCTAAGTTTTCCTCTAAAAGGGGTTGTTGACCAGGTTTCTAGTACCAGCATTGGTTCCCTCCTCAAATCCAATCTGAGGGTGGATGGTTGTCCACACAGGATTCCTTCCTCAATCTCTCTGATGAGCATATCTTACTGAGAGCTTGGTTGTGTAGTCAAAGGACCCACAGGTGAATGATGTAGCGATTTCAAATTGATCTTAATAATAAAAACCCAGAGTCAGATATTAGGGGGTGAAAGCTGAATGATCAGAGAAGCAGAGCAGCCGGCCACCTCTTATCTCAGCAAACTTCTCAGCCTGAAAGGGGGCTGAGCTCCTGTCTCTATGAATCCTCACACTGATTGGGCTTGAATTCTGTCTCCTCCTGCCTTATATTCCTGTCTCTGTCCAGTCACATCCCTTCTTGTCTCTGCCTCCTTAGTGCTGGGATTAAATGTCTGCACTTCCCATGTGCTGGGAACAAAGGTGTGTGCCACCAATGCCTGGCTTCTGTGGTTAACTAGCGGCTTGCTCCACACTCTGATACTCAGGCAAGCTTTGTTATAGCATCAGGCAAATATCACCGCAGACAGAGAGAGTTGATGCCTGCACTGTGTGTTCCAGCATACTGAAAGCTGTAAAGAAAAAGCATACAGCTCCTTTCTGGGCTTTTTTACTCTCTATATTTTGCAACCAAAGTTGTGTGGTATCTTCAGCATCTTGGTCTTATGTCTTAGTTCTGATGAATAACCAAAAGGTGGACTAAAGCTTTTATTGCCTTCAAGAAGGGGAATCTGAGAGCTTCCTGAAAGCTAACTCCTTTACAGGCACTGTTTTCTTTGCACTGCAAACTCTGTTTAATAACCCACCACTTCCAGAAATAGCAGCATCTAACCTCAGTCTGCCTTGGCTTCTTACGTAAACAGGAACATGGTTTTTACGGAGTGAGCAAAACATAGTTTAATCTCTTAGGTAATTGTCACTTTCTCTATTTAAAAGGCTGAACAAATATATATGTAGGACCATTTAGAGGTAAATAAATATATAGAGGTAAATAAATAAATAGAAGCAGTCATATTATTTCGGTCACTAAGTAGGATCATTATAGCTTTCTAGTTTATAAAATAGAGCAATATTTTATATGAATAAAAATTGATTATAAAATCTTAGTTAAAGTCAAATATCACTTTGTATGTATATAATCATTCATTCACAATATTTAGAATCTGTAGGTATTGGTGACAGATTTCAATTTGTAATAGCTTTACCCTAATTGTGCTTACCAACTTCCTTTCTGGTAACTTTGAATAGCAGTTGCTCACATGAATTCACAAATATAAACCTTGATATGCAAATCAATATTTTAGCATCATTTATTCAGAAGAGAATAAATATTCTAATATTTATAATAATAATAGTAAATAACTGAACTAGCATCAACAGTAGTAAAAATATGTGGGCTGTAGTAATGTTTTATTGACATTTTTATCATATTGATACTTGGCTAAGAACAAAAGTTGATAGGTGTATATAGATATTCCACTAAATTTGTAAATTTTATGTCATATCCTAAAAGGAAGAACAAGTTTAGGTGCTGTTAACAAAGGTATATTCATAATTGAGTTTAAAATATTGCTTTGAGTAGATTTATTCCAGTTGAAATCTCAAATAGATGTTTTCAACACCTACAGAGGATACAGTAAATGCTAAGATAAATCCCAAAAGTTAAATATAAAATGTCATCTTCATGTAATTGCTATGTCATGTGTGATCATTGGTATTTACTGCTAACTTCCAGAAACACAGTAAATAGTTGCCTAGATTAAGGTCAACCCCTTAGAACATCTATGAAGAATTGTCATACCTATGTTAATCGATGTTGGAAGATCCATCTTAACTGTCAGTGGGGCCAATCTCTGATCAGAGATCTTGAACTGTATAACATGGAGCATGTAAGCTGAACACGAGAGTACAGTCATCGTTTGGTTTTTTTTTTCTTCTATACTTTCACTAGCTGCCTCTAGCTACTGCTGCTGTGACTGTACCTGAAGTGAACTCTCTCCTTCTTAAACTGCTTTTATCATTGCTTTTTCTCAGAGCATTGGGGAAAATATGTAAGAGATTTCTTATTATGATTTTATTATCGATGTGATTTATTCTAAATGAAATGTTAGGATGTTGCCCTGGGTTGTTGGTCTCTGCATGCTGACTTGTAGATTTCTTCAATAGTCTCTATCTGCTGCCAAAAGAAGGTTGTTAGATGAGAGGTAAGAGAGACACTACGGGTGTGAGGATGAGTATTTAGGAGACATATCATATGCATATGATTAGAAATTATAGCAGCTTAGAAAAATAGCAGCAGCATGTTCTAAATGAGAGTGTGTGACTTCTCCAGCTACAGGGAATTAGCCAATTTTACAGTACCAGACATGAAATCCCTCAAGTGCTTTAAATACTATTAGACAAACGTTATGCCAAAGATATAACATTGAGATTACACCGCTTGAGATACCTTGTTGGGGCAGTTAGAGTTAGGGTTCAATGGTTTTACAACAGGGTATGTCGGACTATTAACTACTTTTCTCCCTTGATAACTTGCAAAGCACTTTCAGATGTTATGAGAGCTTGTCCAGTGGGAGGAAGCTTCCGGGTCAGTTACAACACAGTTCCTCTATTCCTTGTATCTCGGGAATAGTGTCAACAGCACCTTACCAGTGTGTAGTCAATATCATTCTGGAAGTTAACGAAGTATAACGTGTACATGTATAAAATTTTCCTATCTTTTATTTAAATGCAATTAACATTATTCAGACCGTCTTCTTCTCTGTGTGTATTAACCTCTCCCCAGCCCTCAGTTAAAGGTCATACATTTCCCATTTCCACTTTCAGACCACTTGTGCCCTAAAGTTCTGCTCTCTAGACCTCCCCGACCATAGTCCCTTTTGTCTTTCTTGCATTCTGCAGTTACTTCATTTAATGTACTCACTTGTGAAGACTCAGAGGGTGGAAGCCACAACTAAGAGAGTTCATGCAGTTTGTCTTCCTGGTCCTGCTTTATCTCACTCAAGAAAATATGTTCTGCTACCATTTACCTTCAGATTTTATAATCCCATTTTTATTTACAGCTGCGTGAACTATATTGTATGTGTCTGTTACATTTTTGTTATTTATTCGTCAGATGAAGGACACCTAGGTTATTCCATTTCTAAGGTCTGGTGAGTCTATAGCATCAGTGAATGGAGCTACCTACCTGTAGAGTTAGGATCCTGAGGGCTTTGAGCATGGACCAAGAAGTGGTGTAACTGAATCATATGATAGAGCTACTTTTATATTTTCAAAATCCTACACACTTATCTCCAGAGTGCCTAAAGTATTCTGTAATCCTATCAACAATGAGTGAACGTTCCTTTCTCCATGCATGCTTGTCGGTGTTTGTTGTCAGTTGTTTCCTTGATCATAAGCATTTTGACTAGGCTAGGATGCGATCTTAACAGATTGAATTTGCATTTCTCTGATTGCTATGGAGTCTGGTTTTTTTTTATTTTTTTAAGTGGATTGTTTATCAGACAGTTTCACCCTAGTGGGTTATTACAATCTACTAAGTTGCTTATTTCTGACACATGAGCTTTTAAATTATTACCTTTCCTTTTACTAAAGAAATTGAGAAAAACCACCAAATCCTTTTAAATCCACTTTTATAATCATGTACTGAGTATCTTTATTTTTATGTGTTATTCTGGTTTTCTTCTTTTCTATGCTTTCTCCCTAGCCAAGCATAGCATGAGGTTTCTATTTGCTAAAATAGGAAATGAGAAATGTACTCCATGCGAGTCGATGCTCAGCAAATGCATATGGGAGAATAGTAGTTCCTAATGTGTTTCTAGCTAATTCATCTCTCTTGGTGCCCCTGTCAATTTGCAGTAGAAAAAAATTGCTGTTTTTGTCCAACGAAGAATAAATCCATATTCTCAATACCGTTTACTTTGTTTGTTTCTTTTCTTGCTTTCTTTCTAAAACATTCTACTTTTACAAACACTCGCTGACAATGCAGATAATGGTTGTGAGCACTGGGACTCTGTAGTATATGCGCCCTGCTAGCTAGGAACATATTCTGTACAAATCAAGGTCTGAATTACTATACTATAGAGATACTATAAAGAAGGATACTTGAGGGTATTACAAGGGATGAATACTCTTCAGAAATGACTCCAGGCACTCTTAAGAAGAAGTATGTTACGATATGAAGATTAAGAGTTTATCTCTGTTCCTCTGCTCCCCTCCCTGATCAATAAAAATCAATAAAAATGGAGTTTATCTCATTATTCAAATGACTTCTCATGAGACATGAGTTACTAGAAGGAGAGAGATGAAAGGTAAACTCTAGAATGGATTTCAAACTAATCTCAGAACTCCAAGATCCTAGCTATGTACCAGCAAGGACATTATTAGTACTTTTCAGAGGCTGCTTCCCAGTCTGTTTCTGTGGGAAAGCAAGTCAGACACCACCATACTAAGATAATTGAGTATCTTCTGGCAGAGTATAACATAGCCCCAAATGGCCTAGTCCTCATCTGGACTTCTTACTACAGAACAAAGCAAAGCATTAATCTACTATGAGATATGGATTTAAAATTAGAAACTTGAAAAAGACTAGAATCTTATGTCGTGGCTTCTGAAGCAACATGGATGGTGGGTTTGCTCAGTTACTTTTCCTCTTTCCATATGCACTACTCATATGCATGGAGGATGAACAGAAAATAAACCACTAGCAAATAATTCCCATGAAACAGAATAATCCATGTCATTGATTTAGACAAGACTAATCCAGTTAGTTTGGGAGTTCAGTCAAGTAGACCATTTTAAGTAAATTAACCATAACTCTTTAACACTAAAGTCACTACACAGCTAATCTACCTTGACATCTTAGTCTGGAGTTCCTCCTTTTCCACCTCCCGTGAGTTGGAATTCTGGATGGACTGTCATGTCCATCCATCATTTACTGTGTGAAAGGAATCCAAATTAGAGCTTTATGCTTGCAAGGCAAACACTTTGTCCACTGATACATTTCCACAGCTCTCTAATTTTAATAATCTTAGTAGAATATTTAAGGTGACTAAATTGCCAAAAAAAAAGAGGGTCCTATGATTCTGTAAGGGTGAA
The DNA here is from genome assembly GCA_028555095.1 of Dicrostonyx torquatus. NCBI lineage: Eukaryota > Metazoa > Chordata > Mammalia > Rodentia > Cricetidae > Dicrostonyx > Dicrostonyx torquatus. The sequence continues at coordinate 18,588,236 of JAQHUG010000004.1, forward strand.
ATCAGAACTCTTAACTCAACAGTTAGAAAATCTTCGGGTATTGCTATATTTTAACTTCAAGGGAAACAGTCACTGATGTCTATGGCCCAGTAGCCTCCACTGGGTAATTATACATTGTTAGAAATGTCTGTTTCTACTAACTTAAAATGTTGAAAACCAAAATTTTAGAGTGACCAAGAATATGAATCAGTATTTAGTCAATTGTAGATTCCTTTCCCTTATTTGCTAGACTAAAAAACACTTTTAGGAAAGAACATATCCATCCATAAAAAAATGTGTTGTGGGGACTGGAAAGAAGTAGATGCATGTATTGAAGGCAAGGAGAACTTTGTAAAGCCAAGAAAAGAAAAGGAATACTTTTATGTTTTTCATGGCTTCTCTACCAAAGAACTTAGTCAAATGCCCCAATGTGAAATCTGATCCAAGCTCATGTCTCTTTACCATTATCTTAGAGCTTTTTAGTGTTTTCAAATATATATTTCATCTTTTGTCTTCCAGTATATCCCATGTGCTCTAACCATCAGATAGTACATGACTTGAAGTTAGTTGCTTTCCACCATTATGACATTTTGTCCTTGTTATTTCTCTATTGATGTGGGAGTGTTCTCCTGTATTTTGTATTACTCTTATTGGTTGAATAAAGAGCTGCCTGGCTTATACATAGGTCATCCCTTAGGTGGGCAGAGTAGACAGAATGAAAGTTCTGGGAGGAGAAGAAAGGAAGTGGGCCAGTCGCCATGAGGCTCCCGTGGGAGATGGAGGTACCGTAGAACCGTCTGATACATCACCCACCTCGTGGTGACATACAGACTTTTATAATGGGTTAGTTTATGATGTGAGGGCTAGCCAAGAAAAGGGTGGAGATAATGAGCCAGGCAGAATTTAAATGAATCCAGTTTGTCATGTGGTTATTTCGGGTGCAGGCGGCCAGCGGCTGAGCGGGCCAGCGGCTGGGTGCTAGGAACATACAACCCGCACACCTCTCCCCTAATTACAACACTCTATCTTTAAGAATCTTTTCAACCCTATCCATAAAATTCTGCTCAAACTTGAAAGGTGAACTTGTGAAGTGTTTCTGGATCATATGAGACAGAATCAATCTTTGCGTCTTGTCCTTCTAAGATATTCCTCTTCAGTTTTTGACACTCTCCCTTTCATATTTGATGTCTTTTTCTCTGCCAGAACAGATAACCCACTACTGGAGTTTTGCTTATTCCCATGGATATATTGTGAATGAGTAATGAATAAACGGACTATGTTATTAACTTCGTGAACCTTCTTTGAGAGGCAAAATTAAATTATAGTGAAACACCAGTTGTAGAATCACAGTATTTTAGCTTCACTTCTGGCTCACCAATTACAGAATACATGATAAGAAGTTACTTAACCACTTTGTGTTATAGTTTGTATGACAGAACAAAAGACAAAAAAAAAACCTGAACTGTAATTCACAGAATTATCAGGATTATATATTCATACCTTAAGAAGAGTGTATATCATTATCATATCAATAGTAGCTTAAATATGACATCAACAAATCCTAAGAATAATTGGGTCAATCTCTCATACTAGTGTCTTTATGGAGGCCAATAATCTCAGTAATTCCATGTTCCTCTAGTATTCTAACATCATAAATAACTTGATTAAGTGATACAAAGAATGGTTTATGTAATACATAGTTTTATATTTCAGCTCTTCATGAATGTTTTTCATATTTCAACTGTAAATAATATACTTGCAAAACTATAGTTGGTCCTCACCAGTTGCAAAGTCTATATCTGAGAGATGAATACTCACTAATGTAAACACAATTTTAATATTTATGGTCTTCAGTGGTCTTGGGCAGAAATATAATAATTTTGTCATCTTCTATCCTGGCTTCTTCCTTAAAATCTTACATGGAAAATGAGTGCCTTTTTTCTTTAATTTGGACTTTTATTTTCCTTTTCTGTATTTGTTGCAAACTTTATCGTTTTGAGTGTTTCTGATATGCAGTACTGATATGTGTTCAATGTTACTAGATTTGAATAGGTGGTGATGTGGCAAATAGGATGTAAATAATCTGGGTTGGATATTAAAGCTCAATACTAACCAAAAATGTTAAATACGATATCTCCAAGAAAAACCACGAGAAGGATATATTATAAAGAAGTTGATATGTATTTTGTAATCAGAGGCTGGAAGAAATCCAATTACTACTTTCTGTAAGAGCAATGGTTTAGTGTTGAGAATTGAGTTTTCTTGAGGATTTATAGAAAATAAATATGATGAATAATGAAAATATACTATTTAGCACATATTGTAATTGTCAGGATACTTAGAAAAAAAACCTGCACCTTTCTATGACTTTATTTCCTGTATAAAAGAATTCGACTGCTGGATGGTGTTGGCATGTGCCTTTAATCCTAGCATTTGGAGGCAGAGGCAAGCAGATCTCAATGAGTTGGAGGTCAGCCTAGTCTGTAAAGTTAGTTCCTTGACAGCCAGGACTGATACACAGAGATACCATTCTCAGAAAAATAAACAAACAAAAAGAACTAAGTCATTTTTGAGCAGTAGCCATTCTGTAGGTGAGAAAATGATCATGGGTATCTATCTCTTTTTCCCAGAGAGGAATGTCCTGCATTAGCCATCTTGTTCTAGGACCAACGAACATGAAAGGCTCTGGCTTGTGACCTATACCGAGGATTCTATTCCTTGACTTTTGGTCTGCGTTCTTTGTAAAAAATGGTCATTTATTTCTACTACCTCCAGAAAGCATTTTTTAATGTTTATTTAAAAATAATTTAAATATTGTAAAAATATCACATGTTATTATATTTTAAATGTTAAATAGCACCAATATGTATATAATAAATAGCACTAATATCCATGAAAGAACTCTGATTTTGCTTTCATCAGGTCAACAAGCATGAAATTAAGATCCAGAAGTCTTAGATCACTTCTAAAAGTTGGCTTATACTCATTTGTAATCCATCCCAAAGTGCCACTGTTTCTACAATTATTCTGTGTTTTGTGTTATTTTTTCTTATTCTTGGGTTTAATCAAAATGGAATTATTCAGTATATACTTGTTTTGAATGTGGTGACTTAACTTATAAAACTTTATATCAAATTAGCATTTTCTTTTTTTGAAGGCAAGAAGGCACACAAACGTATTAAAGTATAAGCAAGTGGTAGTTATACAAGCCATGCGACTCAAAGATGAGCTGGGCAGATTGTTGAAGCTCACAGGCTCCCTTCATAGGGGAGAATCTAGTGGAACTTGTTGAAAGTTTCAAAAGAAGAGTAAATGATCTCTAGGTTAAACCAGTGGGATACAAGACCAGTCATTGCTTGACAGTCTGCCTGGGTGCTTGTTAGCTGTGCTCTCATTTTCCTATAGTCAATCTTCCAGGGGATTTGTTCAGTACATCAGCTACAAGGGGAACCAGAGAAAGCTGCTTCCTGTAATTCAGAAGGCAAAGAGAGAGAGAGAGAGAGAGAGAGAGAGAGAGAGAGAGAGAGAGAGAGAGAGAGAGAGAGAGGTGTTGTGTAATATTTTATACTGCATGAGGTATATTGCTATGATTGATGTAATATAAAGCTGAGTGGCCAGTGGGGAGGCAGAAGGTATAGTCAGGACTTTCTGGGTAAAGAGATAAAGTAGGAGAAGGAATCTAGGCCTTTGAGAGAAAGAAACTCTGGGAGACAAGGAGGAAACAGGATGGGTGGTCTATGACAGAACATAGATTAGCAGGAAAAGGTTACTTTAAGTTATAAGATCTAGTTAAGAACAGACCTAAGCTAAGGCCAAGCTTCATTATTAATAATAAGTATCTGTTTCATTTGAGAGCTGGTGACCCACAAGAAACAATGTCTACAGAGAAGAATGGAGTTGGGAGAAAAACTCAGCCGGGCCAAACATGACACGTTATTCCTTGAATCACGGCCCTGGTGACCCCTACCATTCTGTCTTGCCAAAAGATGTTACTTTTGTATTTTGAAAGTTCCACCTGTTTGCTTTAAAAAGAAAAAATTGTAACATGAGGGTCCCGCTTGTTGGGGTTACTGTCCTGCCTGGTAGCCCTCAGCCAGCAAGCCCCAAAGAAAAATCACACAGAGTCTACATTAGGTTATAAACTGATTGGTTCATTATCTCTGTCTTCTTACTAGGTCTTTTAACTTATATTAACCCATTGTTCTATGTTAGCCACATGGCCGGTGCCTTTTTTCAACCGGACAGCTTATATCCTGCTTCTCAGATGGACTGCTGCAGGAATCCCAAGGGAGCTTCCTGCTTCCCTGAATTCTCCTGTTCTCACTTCTACTTCCTGTCTGGTTTTCCCACCTATACTCCCTGCATGGCCAATCAGCATTTATTTAAAACATGATTGACAGAATACAGACAATTCTCCTGCACCAAAAAATGGTTGCCTTGAAGTCAAGAACAGTCCAAATATGTTCCTAAATCCATAAGAATTACTTTTAACATTGCATTTTTATTACCTTTCATAATCCTCTGGGACTTTTAAGTTTAAAGATCAGAATTGTAAGGAATATTTTATATTTTTGACTCTTTATGTTGTAGACAGTTGATTTGTTTTTAATCCAAATGTTTGTTTCATACATTCAGTAACTCTAATGAACTATGTTGTTGGGGAGATGGCTGTTAGATTTAAAATGAAAAGATTAATGAAAATATGATGGCACACATATGTTTAATCTTGGGACTAGTCTTAAAAGTATGAATTATTTATACCAGTAATAGAGTTTTCACTTGCTAGGGATGGATTTAGGGTACTGACTGCATGGAACAAGAATAAAAAGAACTGCAAGATAGGAACATCGTCTTAGGGCAGCACATTGAAGGAAAGACTGAGAACTTACAGTCTAATATGAAGCAGGGTGGGTGTGAGTGGTAGGAATGACTCAGAATAAAAACAAACAAAATACCAACAAGAATAGAGGTAGGAATATTGCTCACTGGTGGGACACTTATCAAGTTTCAGAAATTGCATGCATCCACGTGACACTCCCCACAAAATGGTTTCATTGTGGGTAGGGATAAAGTGACAGTAAAGGGAAAAGGGACACACTTGTATCAACTGACTCTGTGATGGCCTTCATGCCCTACAATTTACGATCATTGTAGAAGACTCTGCTCACAGACGTCCTCATGCTTAGGTTCCTTCAGTATTTCTGCCTCTCTTCTGCAAAGTTTCCTGAGCTTTAGTTATAAATATTGTAGAAACGTGAGTTCAGGCTGAGCACCCTACAATAAGTCTCTGCAGTTTTACCAATTACAGTTTCTGTAATGGTCACCATACACTTCAAAGGGAAAATTCTTTGATGAGGGGTGCCTTAGTTGAGGTTGATATTGCTATGTTGAATCACCTTGAACAAACACAAGTTACAGAGGATAGGGCTTATTTGGCTTATACATCCATATCGTAGACCATCAGTAAAGGAAGCCAGGCCAGGAACTCTAACAGCATAGAAACCTGGAAGCAGAAGATGATGCAGAGGCCATGGAGGGGTGCTGCTTATTGGCTTGCTCTTTGGGGCTTGCTCAGCCTGTTTTCCTAGAGACCCCAGAACTACCAGTCTAAGGATGGCATCACTAACAGTGAACTGGGCTTTCTCCCATCAATCACTGATTTAAAAAATTTCCTACAAGCTTGCTCACAGCCTGATCATGGAGACAGTTTCTTAATTGAGGTTCCCTCCTCTCAGATAACACAGCTTTGATAGAGTTGACACGAAACTACCCCAGCACAAGGAGTAAGAACTATATTTAATCTAGAACTATAATGACAGGTACTTAGAATGAGGCTGGGAATTATACTGGACTAGGAACACTGCTGTAGTAGGTTCTCCTCTAGGATTCATACCTCACCACCCTCAAGTAGTTAGCTGGCTTACAGTAAAGTGAGTGATCTTTAAGTGCAATCAGGTGGCCATTGATATAAGTGTTGCGATTGGTATTAGGGATACCTTTCTGCGCTAGTTGGGTATCATTATTGCTGTTTGGTATGATATCTAGGTGTCTTTCTCCCTTGGCAGCTTGTATAGCATCCTCAAACGGTATGAGAGCTATTTCTCAGGGAGGAGGTTTCCAGAGCAATTCCAATTGGACTTCTCCAAATCCTGTGTCTACAGTGTGTTTTACCTTCACACAAGGACAACAGCAAAAGCTTATATCACTTTGGTGCTCTCTCGGGCTCCTCTAATGATTAGAGGGGAGTTTCCCCATGCCTACCACTGGGGTTTCTGTTAGATACTCCCTGGGCCTTGAAGAAAATATTTCACCCCAAGGGACATAATGGACATATTCATATTATATATATTTTTTCAGGATATATAATAATAATCCCAGGCATTCTTTGTTGCTCCCACATCCCTTCCTCTCTCTCAGTGTTGCCCTCTTTCCCTCTCAGGATAAAGTGGCCACCCTGCTTTTCTACTTTTCCCACCTCATCCTTCCTGTCTTCCCGAGACTTTCATGATTCTTACTCAGATTACCTGGATTTCAAGTCTTTTTCATTGGAAACTCGTTTCCTCCCAGAACATATTCTCATCAGTCTTTTGATAACGGGGACAGAAATAATTATCTCTGAAGTCATGCACTTGGGAATATTCATATGCTTCACCTGCTGGAACATGGATTACTGTGCATTAATAGCCTTGAAAAAAGTAAATACATTTATATAGCCTTATACCTTTTTTATTTTTCTTATGACACAGAGTGCTACACTGCACTTTCCCAACTAGAATTTCACATTGTTTTATAACTTTAAATATTTCTGAGGACGCTGATGCCATTCCTTTTCTGGATCTATTCTATAGGACCTATGTCCTCCATTCTTCATTCTGGAAGCATTGGTACCCAGTTATCTCTGAGGAGGAAATAAGGCAACTACTGTTTTAATGAGATACTTCTAAATTTGTTTTATTAAGTATTTCATGGTTCTTTTTAAACTAATCCCATATTCTTCCACTTTTTCAGGGCTAGACTTTTATTGAAAAGCTGAGAAGCTTGATTATTTACTATTTTCTTTCCTTTTTTGTTATTTCTCAACCTCATACCCTATTGTCTTTCTATCCTCTTGATGTACCACTGAAATGTTGTAGGAGGTTATAGTTATATAAGGAATAGTTTCATATTCTTCCTCTCTAGTTCACTACAGTCTTTCCCCCTTGTTAGTTTTTCCTGCCATTTTTTTCAGGCTTAGTTACTTTACTATCTCAGTCTCCATGTATTTTCATTATGCTCAGGAGCCAGCATTTTCTCTTAGTTTTTTGGTGTACAATTTTATATTTTCCAGGGCTATTTTATGTATAATATAATTGTTTCTTTCAGGCCAACTTACTGAGTACTTCTTCCTTCCATTGGGTGTGTGTGTGTGTGTATGTGTCAAAGACTTTCTTTGATATCAAGTCATATGAAATTATCAGTTTATACTAAAATGTCTCTCTAAATGTTAACTTGCAAAGGGCAAACTCTTGTCCCTGGGTGGGATTTGTCATCTTATGGCTTCACTGTTGGTGACTCAGGTTGTATCCTTTCGTCTAGTTCAAAGTTCTAAATTTTCTGTCATGAACGGTTATTTGATATTATCCCTAGCTAACCTAAGTCCCCCTAGGTACTGGATGGAAAAAGAAAATCTAGATGCCTCACATGTTGGACCTGATAACCCTTCCATTTGTGCTCACTGCTGTGCCTCTTATCTGAATCTGTGACCTTTGTGTTCAAGGACTCTGAGCACTCAACTCTCAGCTAGTCCTGTCAGTGTGAGTCAGTGGCTTTCTCTCTCAATGGAAGAAGCTGCAGTTGAATTCATATTCAAGCTTTCTAAGACATCTCCATTTCCAGAAACATGCCTTAATACCAAAGTTCAGGTTGTATGAGAAGCAAAGAGGCCCAGAGTTAGATGATTATTAAATAGAAATGAGCTTGGTTTTCAGGAACATATTTTTGAACAATGGTCTTAGTTTTCTCCTTGGCCTCCAATTTGCTCCCACTTGTTGCGATCATCTGCTGGATCCAAGTCCTATCTTTCTTTGGATTTTGCTATTTAGAATCCACTATTATCATTTTAATGGTGCTGTCAAGGGAGACATGATGTTGAATGTAATCAGTCATATAAATTGTGGGCATTTTAATTAAAATAAAGCAATTATGAATGCTGTCAGAAAATAGAAAGGATTTAATATGGAGGCCATGCCTTGCAAACTTGCTTTGGTGTTTGATTCACACTTGTGATTGGGTTGCTTCTCTAATCTGCTCAGTTATCCTACTGCTCATAGAGCCCCAAATATGGAGTATTTGGAATTGGATGCTCATCCTGACCATAGAATAAAGTATACTGATAGGCTTGATGTAGCTAGAATGAATAAAATGCCTAGGTTTAAATTAACTAGGGGGTGTGGTATGAGGAGTGGGATTCATAGGCTTAGGGCTAGGGTTAGTGATAGAGTGGGGGCAAAAATGAATAAGGTTCTCATCAATATCTTAATTTATGTATTTTTTTTACTTTACAGAGTATCAAAGTAAGCTGGCTTCCTCCCCCATCAGGAACCCAAAATGGATTTATTACTGGTTATAAAATTCGACACAGAAAGACCACCCGCCGGGGTGAGATGGAAACACTGGAACCAAATAACCTCTGGTACCTGTTCACAGGTCAGTGTTCACACAGTGCAGTCTGGCAAGCGTTTGATGAATTGAATGCTTTAGGAATAAAGTATCCTCTCACTTCAAAGGAACATCGACTTTTCCCTGGCAGGTGACATTTATTGGCCTGAAAAAGAATAGCCTTTATATGTTTAACTTTAGATGCTCTGTCATGATTTCACTGCCCATTCTCCCCTTGCATCATCAACTTAATAAGTGCATCAGAGTTTTTCCTACCCTACCCTCTCAAAATTGCTGATTCAGTATGTCTTATGGCCTACTAACTTTTACCTTTCTAGTTAACAACTTTTATAAAAAAAAAAAAAAAAAATGAATGAAGTGAAGTGACTCTGTATTTTACTCACTGCGATCCCCCTTTTCACAAATGTCAAGATAAAGTGGAAAATGAGAAGAGGGAGTAATGAGGGAGACTGTTGTGCCTTCTATATATATACAAGTAAATCTACTTTTGTATATGTATATGTGGAAATCAAAGGAGGCTAGTATTTATGAAAACTGGATCCAATTTTCATGGAGAATTTCTTTTTTATAAAATGATAAACAGTATGTTTTCTTAG
>JAQHUG010000004.1:18600373-18629981 GCA_028555095.1 Dicrostonyx torquatus
CATTGTACTTAATATGAAAAAATTAAATAACGTATTGTGTTTCAAGGAAGCATTAGTGAACCCGATAGATTGCATTTATGTCACACAGAGAAGGCAACCACCAAATTCTTAAGCCTCCTGGTGATCATTTGGAACAGTTGGAGACATCATCTGGTGTCCACTGTCCTTGGATAGTCCTGCAGATCCAAATCCTCTACAAGCTAAAGGCATGATGACTCCCTTGTGTCAGTTCTATTTCTAAGCCTCAGCTCTCCGAGCATTTAATTCACATTGCTGGCATAAGCACCACCCAAATTTCCACTGCAATGCCTTTCACTCTCACCACTTAATGCAAAGAGCCTTCATCCATAGCTCAAGCTTACTTCCAGAGAATCTAACCCTGCTACACATTGCCTCAGCAATTTCTAGTATCCTGATTTTAACCTCTGTGTTATATTCACCGTCTCTTTTATCTTGCATGCTTGGAAAGCCAGCAGTACGTGGAGTGCACTATCTGCTACCAGCTACGGATATATGCTGAATGCTTTCTGCCAAAGATATAGTAGCTTTGGTTTTTGTTTGACGACTGAACTCTCTGAGGTGGTTGTTTTGATCATGGAATTCCGTTAGTATAATTCTCGATTCACGCTCTATTTCATCTAACCTGAACTTTTATAGCATGGAACCCCTGATGAGTTGCCTTAAGGAGACCTTTACTATTTTGCCAGTGTCCAAGAGCAGGTTTGTTTTTGGTGGCATCAATTTCTTTAAAAATTACCGATTCTCTTTCCAACCAGGCTTCCAGCCTGGACACTATACTCTTAATATAGCAAATTATTTAGTCCATTGCCTTTACATTTGACCTCTGACTTTATTTTTTCAGGACATGGACAGAATGCAGTCAGATTTTTGGCAGAATATAGCATCAAAGACTTTTAGCACAGCTCCCAGTAGAATCTTTGCTCCCCTCTGAAACCTCCCAAGCACAGAATTCACCATCTGCATTTCTAGTAGCAGAAATGCCCATTGGAGACTGTGATAATCCCACACTCTTTCCAGAACTGCTTTGCTACCAGTATTCAAGAGCCTTTCTACTCTTCAGCTTTAAGCTCTTCTCCATCCCTCCCACAAACCGATTCCAATGCTCATATTCCAAATGACCATCTTTGTCAGATCATTTTCTAACTAATAGGGACCAATTTCCTGTATTGGTTACTTTTCTCATTGCTGGGTTGAAATACTTGACAAAAGTAATTTGCGAAAATAAGAGTTTATTTTGGCTCATATTTTCAATGCCTAGCCCATCACAAAGGGGAAATTGTGGCAGCAGAAACATGAGGTACTGGACACAAGTGTGCTCACAGTCAGGAAGCTGTGTTCCTTGAATGTTAACGCTCAGCTTATTCAACCTGAGACTTAAGCCACGGGTGGGCTTTGTACTTCTGTTAAACTTTCCTGGAATTGCTGTCAAGATTTTCTCAAAGGAAGGACTCCCAAGTGTCCCTAGATCAAGTGTCGCTGACAATGGAAGATAAACTATCACAGCATCACAGCACATGATCGTGAGATTAGAGGCAATGAAAACTGATATTCCTTATAGTAAGGAAGACAGTAGAGTCATTGATTTTCCATATAAATCTACATGTTTCTAGTGAATAAATTGTCTCTGATGGGGGGAAATTAATCACTTAATTTTCCTTTCCTCTGTGCGGATATCCAGTACATTTTTAAAAAATAATATCATGCATGTATATGTGCGTGCACTCACACACATACACACACACTCACATACACACACACTCACATACACACACACTCACACACACACACACACACACACACACACACACACACACACACACACACACACACACACACACACACTCACATACACACACACTCACACACATACACACACTCACATACACACACACTCACACACACACGCATACACATGCAGAAATTCTTATTTGCCTATTCCTTAGCCTATAATCATTGACTTTACAATAGCATAGTTTGTTCCCATGAGAATTTTGTCTGAACAAAATTGTGAGAGCTATAAGAATGTTAGCAAGAGAGATTATAGAATATTACATTGCCAATTTAAAAACTGAACAAAATTCTTGGTGGATGTTGTTGAATTTAAAAGCAGTTATGACATTCCAATACACTCTTTGTAAAGCTTTTAAAAAGCCAAGCTTTCTTTTATTTCAGAAAAAGATTAGTCAATCTGTGATGTATTTTTTTCAATCACAAAGAAATAATATGAAATATAAAATTAATTGATGTTAAAGTAAAGCCCTTGTGCTTATTAGAGCACTTAAAATGATGTGGTTACTTTGAGGAAAAAAATCAGTATTTCAAATTTTTGCTGAAAATATTTTAATACTTTAAGAATTAATATAAGACATAAATACATAAATACATGTAAGGATATTTTATTTCAAGTGTTTTTTTAATAGAATACAAATCTTTGGGTCCTTGCCACTTTCTTGTCATTTAATTCTTCCAAACATTAAAACATTATAAACATGAAATAAATTTGTTCATGAAATAAAAGATAAACATAAAACAGAGAAAGGACTGGAAATCAATTCAAAGCATGATTAATTGCTAAATCATGAGAAAAAGTTCAAATTTGTTTGCAAATTCAGAAACAAAAGTTAAATTAGTGATTATTTTCATTGATTAATGTAGTAATAAAAATAAGCAGCAGTGCTGTATTTATAAAACACAAGAGTAATATAAAATTCTGTATACTGTTTTAGGACATAACGTACAAGAATATTCTTGGAAAATAATGTGTGCAAGTGTTATGTTCGCATACAGATAAGCATACATGCATTGTGCATACACATTTTAAAATAGAGACAAAATACAGGTCCAGTTCTCCATATATTAGGACTTGCTTTAAGGTATAATACTATTTTTGGAATACTTTAAAGAAAGAACATGCTACTTAGAGTGTTACTTAAATTGAAAAGAGTGTTTAAAAGTACAAATAACTTTAGGTAGTAGATCTTTAAAAATCAGACAGTCATATCATAGAATAATTTGTATCTAATCAAAGCCATATGGAATATCAAATCCAAATCACATGCTAATGTTTTAAATATTATTTAGTTGTATTGTGCTCACCTTAAATCCAGAATGATTTTACTTTGAGCGCTTTAACTAATTATATCCATAACAACCTATTTGCTACTGTCGTTTGATGCTAATATTCCTTCTATATGCAAACATGGGAAAGACACTATTCATACCATTACAAGTCCATGTTATTCCCCCCCAAGCACAATTATTTTCAATTGCATCCTCAAATAAAATTTACTCATTGAGAAATAATTAATTCCTATGTTTTTATTTCTCTGAAATCTCTAAGATAATACGGGTGTCTACCCAGCATTGGGTAGCCCGTTACTACTCCAGCTTATTGGTCCACTATTATTCCAGATAAGAATTAGTTAGCTTACTACTGGGAATGGCTAATAACTGTCCACTTGCCTCTTTAAAGGCTTGCTGGAACCTATATTCAAAAATGTAACTTGCATTCCCACCATTAGATCATTGTGGCAAAGGTAAGTTAAGTACATCTGGGAATTTAAACATAATATGCTCCAAAAGATTTGTAACTGCATCTGATATTAACCTCAAAAATGTCATGCATCCTTCCTTTTTGATCTGAACTGACGCAATGACAGAAATCAGTAAACCAAATTTGGCACAGCCTCTGCTTTTCTCTCCCCTGCCTCATGACTTGTACTCAGGAACACCTGCTACATTTCTAGACAATTTGACCATGGCTTCAAAATCCTTAAGGAGCCAGCAAGTACTGCACACTTGAAGATTTGCTGTGGTTTAGGCTTTCCCCCATAATGTATCTGGGAACTGATATTCTTTATAGTTAGTAAGTGGAGTCATTGATTTTCAATACAAATCCATAGCATTATAAAATGTGCAGGATTTGACCCCTTGTTTTCAATGCCTGGAACATGTATGGATGTATTGATTTAGATGTGAGAAAATTGGAAATGTTTTAACGTTTCCTTTTTGTGTGGTATAATTGAAGGGCAGAAATGCAACTTTCTCTTTTTTACAGAGCTCTCTTTGTCAGACAGGTGATTTGTTGTGTTTGTTGTGTATTTTTTACTATGATAATGGGACATCTGTAATAACCAAGTATTTCACATTTCTAACAAGGATTTTTAAATTGCAGTCATCACATTGTTGGAAAAACCCATACCAGCTAAATTTTTAAATGATATTTTTAATTTCCCCATGATCTTCAGGAAAGGTTGTTTGGAATTGAATTGAAGAGTCTCCTCATATTTCATGGCCGATACACAATAAAGACAATGATAATTGTGTATTCATATTTTATGGATTAAAAACTGGAAAGAGCATAGTAATCATATAACAAGGCTAACATGAGGAAAATCATGCTGCTTGTGAATAATATACCATCTTTACCATATGATATATGAAATTAGAAATGGAAGAGAGCTATTACAATAGTTAATGATTCTGAGTTGGCAGAGTGATCTGTTTTAATGATAGCATTTTATGACTAAAGGTATATAATACTTTAGAACAGTTTTATATTTAAATGTATTTGGATTCTTTACAGACAAAAAGACATGGGGGACAGAGACTGTGTTTTAGGTGCCCACCAAATATTATAGAACTCACATGTTATGTGACATCCCAAGCCTTTCTTTCTTAGTAGAGATAAGCATCATATGTGAGGTCACCTGCCAGTCGAGGGGATAACACTTACTACACTCCTGATGTTCTGTCTCCTAGGTTTGTGCCCATTCTAGAGTTCCTAATGTCATCTTTGGTGTGCTTTTGTGTGTCTCACTCCATTATATGATTCTATGAATGATCAATTTGCTACTGAAAATGATTATTTGCCATTCGTTAGAATAACAACCACCACTTAAGAAATTTTGTTGTTTACGAATGGTGCTGGCATAACTGGATGTCAACCTGTAGAAGAATGAAAATAGGTGCATATCTATCCCCATACACAAAACTCAAGTCCAAATGGGTTAAAGACCTCAATAATAATCCAACCACACTGAACCTGATAGAAGAGAAAGTGGGTAGTAGTCTTTAATGAATGTGCACAGGAGACTACTTCCTAAATATAACCCCAGTAGCACAGACACTGAATGCAACAATAAAAAAAATGGGACCTCCTGAAACTGAGAAGCTTCAGTAAAGCAAAGGACATAGTCAATAAGACAAAAAAAAAAGAAAAAGAAAAAAAAAACAACCTACTGAATGGAAAAAGATATTCACCAACCACACATAAGACAAAGGCCTGATCTCCAAAAAATATAAAGAACTCAAGAAATTAGATATTAAAATTCTAAATAACCCAATTAAAAATGGGGTACTGAACTGAACAGAGAATTCTCAACAGAAGAATTTCAAATGCCCAAAAGATACTTAAGGACATGTTCAACTTGTTAGCTATCAGAGAAATGCAAATGAAAACAACTTTCAGAGACCTGTCAAAATAGCTAAAATCAAAAACACCAATGATAACCTATGCTGGAGAGGATGAGGAGGAGTAAGGGGAACACTCATCCATTGCTGGTGGGAATGCAAACTTGTGCAACCACTTTGGAAATCAGTGTGGTGGTTTCTCAGAAAATTGGGAGTCAACCATCTCAAAATCCAGCAATATACCCAAAAGATGCCCAATCATACTACAAAACCATTTGTTCAACTATGTTCATAGCAGCATTATTTGTAGTAGCCAGAACCTGGAAACAGCCTAGATGCCCCTCAATGGAAGAATGAATAAAGAAAGTGTGGCACATCTGTACATTAGAGTACTACTCAGCAGTAAAAATCAATGACATCTTGAATTTTGCATGCAAATGGATAGAAAACACTATCCTGACTGAGATAACCCAGACCTAAAAATATGAATATTGTATGTACTCACTCATAAGTGGATACTAGCCATAAACAAAGGATATTGAGCCCATAGTTCATGATCCCAGAGAAACTAAGTAAACATATATAAATCCACCTAGAAAATGGAAACAGACAAAATTGGAAGCATGGGGGTGGGAAGAAAAGGGAGGGTGGAAGGGGGAAAGGAGGGAAGAAGGGAAGGAGAACTTGAGGGAATGGGACAGTGGAGATGGAGGAAGTGCAGAGATGAGAGCAAGGAAAGAGATATCTTTATTGAGGGAGCCATTATTGGGTTAGCAGAAACCTGGCTCTAGAGAAATTCCCAGGAATCCACAAGGATGACCTCAGCTAAGACCTTAAGCAGTAGAGGAGAGGGGGCCTGATTTTGACTTGCCCTGTGGTCATACTGATGAATATCTTAAATATCACCATAGGTCCCGCATCAGAGCACTGGACTAAGCTTCCAAAGTCCAGTTGAAGAGTGGGAGGAGTGAGAATGTGAGAAAAGAGATCAAGACCATGATGGGTTTACCCACTGAAACAATATTCTTGAGCTAAACTATAGCAAGACTGGGAAGAAACAACCATAGGACCAAACTATACAGATGTATAGCTGGAGCAGACTGAGGGGCCACTGGCAGTGGCACCAGGATTTATCCCTACTTCATGTACCGGCTTTTTCATACCTATTCTCTTTGGATGGATACCTTGCTCAGCCTAGATATAGTAGGAAGGACCTTAAACCTTCCACAAAGCAGTGTTCCTGACCCTCTGAGGATTTGATGGGGGTGGAGTAGGAGGGTATGTGGAGGGAATGGGAAGAGGGAAGGGAGTGAGAACTTGGATTGGTAGCTATAATGAAAAAAGATTGTTTTTTTTAAAAAAAATAAATATAAAAAGGACATTTTGTTGTTTATACCTATGATAAAAATCTTATGCTTTCTAATTTAATCTTTATAAAAATTTCTTCTTGCCCATTTCAGTTTTCATGATGAGGAAGATATAAAGGGAGGCATAGCATGATATGCAAGTTACACAGCTGCATGCTGAAAGAAAAATTCATTTCTAATTCTGCTGGAAGTGAAGTCTTATGCTCTGAACTTTTAAATAATCATTATATAATGTCAAGCTTTGGCAATGATTGTATGACTGTGTGAGCATGCAGAATGCTGGGGTTATGGAGAATGATGGGGGATATGCAGAAGGCTGGGAGATATGCAGAAGGTTGGGTATAGGCAGAAGGATGTGAGATATGCAGAAGAATGGGATATGCAGGAGGCTGCAAGATGTAAAGAAGGGTGGGAACATGCAGAAGGACGGGGATATGCAGAAGGATGGGGACATGCAGAAGGATAGGGAAATGTAGAAGGATGGGGGATATGCAGAAGGATGGGGACATGCAAAAGAATAGGGGATATGCAGAAGGATGGGGGATATGCAGAAGGATGGGTATAGGCAGAAGGATGTGATATATGCAGAATGCTGGGATATGCAGGAGGCTGCAAGATGCAAAGAAGGATGGGGACATGCAGAAGGATGGGGACATTCAGAAAGATGGGGTATATGGAGAAGGTTGGGGGATGTGCGGAAGGATGGGGATATGCAGAAGGATGGGGGATATGCAGAAGGATGGGGACATACAGAAGGAAGGGGACATGCAGAAGGAAGGATTATATGGAGAAGCATAGTAGATATGCAGAAAGATAGAGGATATGTAGAGCCATCTATTAGGTGGTAAGGAGTGAAGATTAGTTTTTTAGTTCAAGTACGTGGATAACTCTAAACTGGATTAAGTCCAATTTTTCCTGACCAATTTATAAACCCTAAAGCATTATACACACAGAAGTAACTTTTACTTACAGATTTTCTTTCCTTTCATCTTAGTTAACTAAAGAAATAAATACGTTTATGTGTTAATATTACATTAATATTAACATATACAATATTAAAATATGTTAAGTAAGCCTGTCTAAACGATTGTACTGAGAGATATCCCAAAGTTTATGCCTATGGTAGAAAAGCATGGCAAAAATCAAAACGAAAACTGAGTCCCTATGTATATGTGTATGTATTCTTCTGCTTATACACATACATATGTACAGTTACATATGCATGTATGTGCACAAACACTGTGAAGACCAGAGGTCAACTGTGAGTGATGTTCCTCATGTACCACCTATCTTGGTTTATCAAACAGTATCTGTCACTGGCTTAGAACTCTCCAGGGAAGGTAATGTGGCTGTTCATTCCATCTCATAGGCTACCAGGAAGATAGTTATAGAGTGGTGGGTGTGTCTTCAAACAGCTCTATGTTGCTGTTTTACTAAAAGCTTCATGACTCAGATAGATTTTTAACTTAAAATATATAAAACAAAAATAGATATGTGAATAAAAAGAAATACAGTCTCTTGATTCAAAGCCAAGTGGATGAAAAAAAAAAGAATTCAGATGTTCAAGAGTAACTCCATTCATAGTCTTCATTCATGGTATGAAATGCCATCTCACTCAAGGTTAAACCAGATAAGGAGAGAACATGTAGAAGTATTTACCTTATTTTAACTTGGTCATATCCCTTAAGAGCCTGTTTCTTTTCTAATGAAATTCAGGAAGGCTTGGATGCAAACGGGAGCAAAGATGATGAGGAACTTGGAGAAGCAGAGGAAGGGGAAACTGTATTCGGCATATATTATTTGAGAATATAACTTTTTCAATAGAAGGAAAGCAATAAAATAAAAATGCTAATAAACTCTGAAAACACGTGGAAGAAGCTCTTTTTCCTGCAATGTCAAATATCGGGTCAAGATTTAATTCATCTTGTAAAAATAACTAAGTAGTTTATCTTTTTTCATGTGCCAAAACAAGAAGATACCTTTCCCAAGGAATGGCCTGAGGTTATTATAACCCAGCCTGAACCTCTCAAGCAGAAGTTAAAAATCAAAGATAGGATGTCTGCTTCAGAGAAATCCATGGTTTGATCTTAAGAGCTTTTCTGATGTCTTTGTTAAATATTACTCATAGCGTCAGACTGCATATGGACTGGAACACCATCACAAGATGTGTCTTGCAACATGTGATTAGTGCTTCAGTAACTGGAGGCCAAAGCCCAGCCCTGCTGGCAGAGAAAGCTGTTGATCACAGATGGCATTTCAGAGCAGTTGTGGCACACATGATCGAAACTATTGCTTATTCATTTAGTGCGAAACGTTGGCTAAATTTCTAAGAAAAATGGAAGAGTATGTTCTTGATGAATTTCTACTCTGTATCAGACAAATCCACTGCAGAAGTTATTATCTCTGTCCACGATTGGGTACACATATCTTCCTGGAGTGCTTTTCGGACTCATGCTATAATTTCTTAGGAGACATCTGTCATGCCTATTTTAAACAATCAGTAATGGTACTTATGACTAGCAAGATGAAATAAGTATAAGCCTTCTATAGGAACAACAAAAAACTCATGTTTACAAACGTCTTTTTGCACCCTTGGTGGTTTTGAATGCTTATATTAACCTAATATTTCCTTTGCCTTAGTTACTGTTGTTCTCACTTTTATTGGGTTTTGTCAAGGGGTAATTTTACGAATATCTTCAGTGGTCCAAGCACTGTAGTAAACTTTATGGGGAGATAGCTAAAATATAAATATTAGCAAAGATAAACCACCACCACCAATCTTAGGATGCAGGACTTCTGCCCCATTTCATATAACTAGAAGAACAACTTATGTACCAAATATTTGTGTAAATTAAGTTAGCAAAT
This sequence comes from Dicrostonyx torquatus, assembly GCA_028555095.1. Classification (NCBI taxonomy): domain Eukaryota; kingdom Metazoa; phylum Chordata; class Mammalia; order Rodentia; family Cricetidae; genus Dicrostonyx; species Dicrostonyx torquatus. Next base: position 18,610,039 of record JAQHUG010000004.1, read on the forward strand.
AGTTTTCTCCAATATGTGTAACATACATAAAAAAACTTCAGTGTAACAATTCTTAAACATTATCTTATTGACTCTATTCATCATGAGTTGAGACTTAGAAACAACATTGCTACAAAGTACTCATATTTTTGGTTAAAATGTATCAGCATGAATTTGCCACATGATCTAAACATCATCCCTCAATAATTTGTTTCACTTATTTTTTGGTACCAAATAGTGATACTGTTTCATACTGTTGGAGAGAAAAATAGAAAACAGTTGTAATCTCTGTAAGAGCTCTGCAACTACTTGAGATCTAAAGAGTGAGCAATTTACACAGAGTTATCAATGTCAGAAATGATGAATGGTTCTTTAAGAAATATTGACATGTAGGAACTGGAGAAAATACTGAGTTTCATTTAGAATATATTTTATGCAACTCTACTATTACAAAAGGATTGCACATACTGAGTGCTTGATAAATACTGGTAGGTGATTTGGCTCATCCTTCTGAAGGCTGAGGGCCTAGTACCAGTAAGTGGTGAGAGTCACCCCATGAAGGACTATGGAAGAGCAAGCAAAGGTAAAAAAAGAAAATCCTGCCAGACTCATTCTTTGTTTCAGGAGCTAGTTCCTAATAATCCCCTTGCCACAACAACATTAATTCACGGATGATGGCAAATATTTTGTGGTCTAATCATATTGTCGTGGTCTCTTCTAAAGGTAAAAATGACTATAAAAGTTCAACATGAGTTTTAGGGAAAACAATCAAATCCCAGCAACAAGAACTATTTGCTTTTTAGCAATTTGTCGAGTTATTAATTGCCTTTGAGACTTGGGGAAAAGAAAAGGTTTTCAGATTAGAAACGTAAACCCATAAAAATGAAAATCTATGAGGCCTCTCTACTATATCTGTAATTTCTGTTATTTCTAAAATAATCTCTGTAGATAATATAATACTCCCAATTTTTTTTAGCATATTCACCTCCATTCTCTTTACTGTGAGATGTGATACAAAGTAAAATATACTGAAAGGGTGATTTCAAAATATACAATCTGTACTTATTTTCTACTAAAATTTAGTTACTTTAGATTCTTCTTTCTTGGCCCAATGTAAACATCATCAATGACCTTGAATGGATGATGGAAACATAAATTTTTAAGCTGACTGTTCTTGATTTATAGGCAATAGGCAGGGCTCCTCAGAACAGTGAGGAAAATGATTCTAGCTATTTTTGATTATTTCTTCATCATTCATATTTTATATTCTGAATAAACCCTGAGGCTATTCTCAATGATACATTTTTATAAACTGGAAAAGTACACAAGAATTTATAATTTATGAAATATAATTTCAGTTCCTGCTATGCTATTTCTCCTCCTGTAATCAAATAACAATGGCTACCAAAACAATCACAATATTTAAAACATGCTAAATATTATCATCAATTTTCTAAAGCTCTGGAAACCCAGCTGGAAATTCTTATTGTTCAGTAACATTTCTTTTTTCTGGTGAAAAATTCTTTCATAGGATTGGAGAAAGGGAGTCAGTACAGTTTCCAAGTGGCGGCCATGACTGTCAATGGCACTGGACCCGCTTCCAACTGGTACACAGCAGAGACCCCAGAGAATGACCTAGATGGTAAGACCTTAGTTTCTAGTTCTTAGTTTCCTCAGCATAATGGTCACATAGGAATGCTAAAGCACTCCATTTCTAAGAGTGTTTGTTTTGCCTGTGTCTTCAGATGTACAACTAAAGAAATAAGTTTCGTGAAAAGAGTTTTCTTAAGGTTTATATACAGTCTCGTTACATTGTGTATACATTCCTGTGCTCCTGTCTTTTGCATGATTGGAATAGTTTTCTGTAACAATATTTTGAACTATTGACCTTAACTGCTTTCTTCACAAGAATTGCTTCACTTTCTGACAGTAATTGCAATATATATCAATCTTCTCTGAAATTTTAAGAATGCTTCTTCAAAATGCATGTAATTTTGATTTGTTTCTAATAGCATTCATATTTGATACTATTTGTTGTGCTAAAAAGAAAAACTATGTAATTTGTTTAATTGAGCGATATCTTGATACTTTATTGAGACAGGGTTCATATAAAATTTGTGTAACAATAAATTAAATACAAGCAGAGTCATAAAAATAACAAGATGAGAAATTCTTCTTGATTATGAAAGCATCATGTTTGAAAAAAACAAAACCGAGTAAAAGGGAATAAAAAAATAAAGTTTATGTTATAAAGTACATAGATGCGACATATAATTTGAATTAAAATACAAAATATATAAGTAATGAAAGTAAGAGTGAAGGTAAAACAAAATCTGTGTACTTAAAGTTAGGTGTTCAAAAGTAAGACCAAGAAAACCTGAATTAAAATTAACTTCAGTTATTTGCTGAAAATTTGATCATACAAGACTTCTAAGTAAATAATGAGCAGTGATAATCTCTTAGTTCTTAAATTTGGAAATAATATTCTCTGAGGAAAAATAAATGATAAAGAAGTCTGCATCTCTTCCCCCTACCCCTTTTTTTCCCTCTGAGCTATCTATATTTCTTTTCTATTTTTTTTCCAATAGACTCAAATATTTCCACCTACATCCTTGAACTCTTTTTGATTCTCATTTCCCTCCATAGTTTTCATCTTATCTTTGTGAAATTAGTCATTGTTATTCATGATTGTACAGATTTGATTTAACAAATACAACTGTGATACCAGTAAAACAATGAGCAGGTGATGGTTCCACAATGGTGATGTTTACTTCATGGTGGTACTATAGCTATTGTATCACTTTCTGCTCTCATTACCTTGACCAAACACCCAGCAAGAGGCCACTGAAGGGAGGAAGGACCTGTTCTGCCTCGAGTTCTAAGAGTCATCTCATGAAGAAAGGATTGCATAAGAGCAGGTGCAGAAGAGCTAGTCACATTGCGACAGTCAGGCAGCAGAGAACCAGCAGGATGATGACTCAGAACCCACCCTTTTGACTCAGTTTCCCCAGAAAAGCTCTAAGACTTGCAGCTTCTTTCCAAACAGCTGAGAATCAGATGTCTGGACCAATGTGCTTTTTGGTGTCATTTCACCTATAGACCAAAACATCCATTCACAGAGCAGTTTTTAAAAACCTGTTTTATGACAAGTATAGTGTGCTGTTCTAAGGACCAGACACTGTTTTCCCTTCATGTTCAAAGTATAACAGAGATGTAAAAGACCAAATTGTAGAAAATGATCTTTATTATAGAGCAAACCAGGTTGAATTTTATTGCTACCATAAGGGCAAAAGAGAATAGGTGAATGAATGAGAAAGTTTGAAATTAAAACTCAGTCTTGAGGGATGAAATGTTGATGACTGAGTAGCATCGTAGCCTTTGGGAGGCTAATACAGGAAGAGCATGGCTAGTTTGAGGCTAGCCTCTTCTGCAGATGGAGACCAGATATTGAAAAAAACACACAGTAATAAACCTAGTACTTGAAGTATAATGATAATTTGCTATAAAATGGGAATTAGTAACAGTATAAGGAGCAGAGGTAATAAATGTAGGCTTTACTTTAGCATAGGCAGCATGCTATTACAACACTGATTTTTAAAATTACAACTGAAACACATGATTAAGTTTGTACACAAACTAATTTATAATTCTGACAAGATCAAATTTTTGACCAGATTTTGAACATGTTGACTCTTTTAAGTATTAATGTTTCCTTTAAATCAGTAATTATTTTACAGTAAACATATATAATTTTTAAAGAAGTATTATAATTCCATCTTAGAAAGATTTCAAAAAAGTATAAAAATGTACTTGATGCCACCAACATAAATTTATCCAATACTAGAGGTTTACACAAAATAACTATATTAAAATATTTGCTTGGTATATATAGCTGACACAAGCTACGTTTTTTTCACAAAGTTCATATGTCATTAATATATCAGGGAATAGTTCAGAAGAATGTATGTGTACAAAGAAGTTCTTTTTCCTTCAAGCAAAACAATAAAGTCTCTGGTACCAAGAAGTACACATTTTATTCATCTGGAGATGGGTAATGATAAATATTTTAAAAAGCAGAGCTATATGATGGCTAACCATTAAGAGTGTATGTTGCCCTTCCACGGATTCTATGTCCCAGCACTCACACTGGGATCTTCACAATCACCTGCAACTCCAGCTGTCAGGGGCATCTGATACCTCTGGCATTGGTGGGGATGTACAGTCAGGGATACACATCCATTCGCATACCCAGGCACATAAACAGATACATCACTTAAAATAATAGAGGTTTTCTTAGAAAGAAATTATAGAGAGACTGGAAAGGACTACATAGTATCACTTTGTATGGAAGGAAATCTCTCCGATTAGGTACACCATCGTCCAGGCTATAACAAAATGAGGGGGCAACCACTAGAGTACACCAGACAACAGTCTTCTGCCACAAGAGGAGCCTTAATGCCCAAAAAGTGGAGCTTCACTAGCCAAGACAAAAACAAAATGGGCTTACGAGTGCTATCACCTGTTCTGTTTAAATAATTATATGCCGTTAGCATGCTTAATTTTCCTATCTTACTTTAGGAAGAATGTTCAGAGTTTTTTTTTGTGCTATTCTTTTTTAATACTCTTATCCAATTTATTGAAGTAGGTAATATAAGCTTTAGTTCAGAGAAATATAACAACCTAAAATCATTCACTAAATTGATCAAGCCAGATAAGAACCCATAGCTAGAACTCAAAGTCTGCTTCTCTGAATTCATGCCCAATGCTCAGTGCAAAGACTCCACTGACCCCACAGCTGTGGATATAGGTAGAAATTTATGAAACAGAGCTGCAGTGATTCAAGGCAAACAATTCTAAGAAGTGAGATCATATCACTTACCCAAACCTAGAGGCTATATCTCTTACTAGAAGGAGTTAAAATAAATGGAGCAGGGGTGCAGGGGATCCTATAAAACATCCAGAGTGGACAGGACTCTGCATTTGACTCATGTGCTCTTTCTCTGACTCTGTGTGAATCAAATTCCAAGTGAATCCAATGTAGAAAGCCACAGCTTCTTGACTGAAACACAGCCTTCCCTCGATCATATGCTTTTTTTTCCCACACTTGTGCCCTCTCTGTGTAAACCACTTGCTATCTCTCTTATAGTCAATAATCTGAATGCAGTTCTCATGAGTGGATCCGTATGAAATGCTTGTGGTTATTGAGCTTTTCCACAATCTACTTCTAAGTGGGTCTCTCTTCTCAATGACGTATCCCTCCTTGCATTTTCCTTACTTCACTATTGCTGCAAGTTTTAGGTGTGTTGAGTCATGAGGAATGCAAGCAAGAAATTGGTAAGAATGCTCTACTGATGCATACATAATGGCCGTATTGATTGGACACTCTTTCGTTAAATAGAGTAGTACTAGAAACAGTCATTTTAGAAAAGGGTGTTTTGACAAGTATGCTTAAACAGAGAAGCTCTCAGATATTCCTTAAAAAGCATTCCTTTAGTATATTACCGCAACCATTGCTGGTTCACAAAATTTTATACTCATTTATGTGAACGTTGCTGTTTGGTAAGAAATATTTATTTTTATTTGCTTTGTCTGAGAGTTTGCCAACATGTATGGTTTATTTGTGTGCAGCACGTGTATGCCTGATGCCCGTGGGCACCATCAGAAAGCATTAAATGCCCAGGGAGAAGAGTCCCCAATGGGCTATGATTCCTTATCAGTGGTGGGAAGAAAAGGAGAGTCCTCTAAACAGTGAAAAATTTCTCTTAACCATTTAGGTATCTCTAGCTCTCTCTCACCAGTTCTTTACCTTAACACTGTTCAATCTTGCATAATTTTCATTCTTCTATAAATTCGTCTTGATGGTAATTTATGAAACAATTCTTGTCTCTTCTCACAATACACATTGCTAATGTGAACACAGAGAGTAAATACAAAAGGATGTTAGTGGAGCGGGTACTTCTTGACCCGGTGATGTTACAGAATATGATATCAGATTAGTGGAAACATAGTGGAAACAAACAGATTTCAGAGAATTTAGTTATTTAAAATGGAAAGCTTTAGTTTTTCCATGAAACCATGGTTCATTCACTGTAAGAAATTAGTAGAGTTGTTCTATATGCTTTCTCATTGTAATTTTTATTAAATCCTAAAAATAGAATCAAACTAGCTTTGATTTTCTTTTAACTATACTGTTGAACTAACTTGGTTTGGAAATAACCAGGCTAACTAAAAGATAAAACAATTATATTTTTATTTATTATAAGAGGAAAACTTACAAAACGGGAAGGAGAAGTCCAAGCTCAGCTGTGCTGTGAGGCAACCACACAAAAAGAGAGCACCCAGGATACGAACCTATTTTTCTCCAGTTCCCACAAAGCCACACCCTAACTTGGTCCCAACTCTTAAAGATAATTGGTTGACAAAGCTTCCCCATCACCTCCCCCTTTTGTCTAAACTAGAGCAATCCAAACCCAATATAAAACTATATATAATAGAAACAGATATCAAGTATAAAGTTACAACCAACATAAACAATATTAAGCAAGGACCACAAGATAAATGTTTTAATAAACTTTCTATTCCAAAGCGTCTAAGTCTTGCATCAGAAATAGGCTTGGCTAAATCATAATAAGAAGGTAACTACAACTATCTAATCTTCAACCCCATTGAAGGCCAGAGAAGGGAGATAATATCTACTACTTGAATTGAGCAGTATATGACAGACATATTTGGCCACCTGAGCAATCCTCCAGAGTCTCATTTGCAATGTTGAAGCAACCAACTTTGGCTAAGGCCTAGTGCAACTGACAGACCATTTTCAGAGGGAGGAAAATTTTCAGAATCGTCTTACCCTGTCTTGACAAGATTTGTCAGTTCTTTTTTCTTACATCCTGCTTATCCAGTCCAGATACCATGTACTTTGTCAGTGGTTGAGGCATGAGCAGTTACTTGCCCAAAGGTCAGTTGTGCCAAGAGGAAAACAGACTTCAAGTAGAGTGTCTTTGGTGCTCAACTCATGAAAATGACATTCATGCGAGCTTTCAGACTTACACTAGGAAAGTTTGAGGAGAAATCATTCTTAAGTAAGAAAAAAAAATGTAGATTTTTTTTAATCTTCCCTAAATTATGGATAAGGGGCAGACAATTATTCTAAAAAACATTTAAAATGGAAAGTATTGTTTTTACATAATGAAAGAAATCAGTAATGGAAGAGGCCTGGGATATTAGCACTCTTGGCATATATCTCCATTCTCAAGTCTCCTAGAGAGCCACAGACAGATGTGTTCATGACCATGGTTCTGAACCTTGAGTCACTAAGCAAAGTGGTGCTGATTCAGGTGCCCCTTTTACCGTCCTTGGACTCTAAAACTTCTCTTTCTTTCACTAATTGGCTTAACTTGTGTGAAAGAAAACAGGAACTTGAAGAGCTACTAGAATCCTCATGGATTGTCCTTTTAATTAGAACATTGTGTTAAAGTAATTATAAATCCAAACTTCATTGTTTGTTCATAGATCTGTGGAAATCAAATTGCTATTACTGGCAGCTGGGAAGTTTTGAAATATTTGTTTTGTGTCTCCGATTTTCAGCTTAAAAGAATCCAAGATAATTAGAATTCACCAAAGTTCTTTGTTGACAGAGGTTTCTGTCCCACCAGGTCCCACATTCCTTTAGTCCCAATTAATCACACAGAGGTCTACATTAATTACAAACTGATAGACCCGTAGCTCCAGCTTATTAACTCTTATAACTTATATTAGCCCATAATACTTGTCTGTGTTAATCAAGTGGCTGGGTACCTTTCCCGGCAAGACAGTCACATCTTGCTTTGTCTATGTCTGGCTTCCTTTGTGTCTGGATGACCACTGAGAATGACTCTTCCCAAAATTCTCCCGGTCTCCTTGCCCTGCTTCTACTTCCTATCTGGCTACTGGCCAATCAGCATTTATTTAAAATACAAGTGACAGTTATAGACCATTGTCCCACAGCATTTCTTATGTAAATGTCTTACATAAAGAAATGAATAATTGTTTATGAAGTTCAGGAGGTATTATTCAGGAAATCAAGCCTGGAGATCTGTTTATCTTTCCCTTATAAAGGCCAAAAACAGGAGGTAGTTGTCATACATCATCAATGATGATGTGATTTAAAATCAAACATTCCCCATGAAGTGGAGTAGCGTGGCCAGCAACTACCACCAGAACAGAAACTCCTAAAGTATGACAATGATGAAGCAAAAATGTAGGATCTGGGAACTACTCTAACTTCCTGCCCTAAGGAAATGGGCAATTATCTCCTTAATCATGAAGTCAAATTCATTGGATATTCATTTCATTGGAGATGTCTGTAACAAGGCAACTCTGTATGTGACATGATCTGAGTGCATAGATAGAGAAGGAACATAAGTTCAACTCTGTATGTGACATGATCTGAGCGCATGGATAGAGAAGGAACATAAGTTCAACTCTGTATGTGACATGATCTGAGTGCATGGATAGATAAGAAACGTAAGTTCAAGCTTATTTTCAGAATTGTGGTAAGAGCTATGTTGATGACTCTACCTTCTAAGAGGAGACCCTGGAGAGTTACATAAGAATTATTTCATAAAATAAAAGATCCCTTAGAAGAATTACTAGGCTAGACAATGTGATTTTTAATAAATGGAAAAATTTGGAGAAAACAAAGAAAGGTAGAAATGTATTAATTATGATATGCTGTAGCCCGGTCACTCCTAAAATAGCTGAGCTTGAATCCCCTGAAAACCCATCACTTTTTTGTGTCAGAAGACACTTTGTAGGTATGAGTAATGTAGGGTTCTGAGATGGACAGATTATCATGAAAAATCATGGACCTTCTTTAGGGCTATCATAAATTGGATTTTAAATTGTGAGGTCATATAAACAAATGTGTAAATGGTGTTACTAAAATAATAGTCCATACAAATGTGATACAAAATATGCTTGTAAATAGAAAAATATATTTGTAAAGAATACATTGTTCCAAGTGAAATGTATGTTGACTCACAAAAGAAATTTTTAGGACCTGATAATCAAACAAGCAGGTTTGATGTTTTCGTTACTGTATTAAGAATACTTATTGATGTCCTATCTATAAAACTGATTTTCATTTTTGCCAAACTGTGTTTGCTTAGTTTTAGTTTAGTTAAAAAAATTAAAGCATGTGTCAGATAAATTTAAATACATCTAAGTAAATAATTATAAGTTAGTATAAGAGTAGAGTTTACATTCACAGCAAAAGCATATTTTTCCTGGAAAACTACCTTGATGTTCATGTTGTATTTGATGGGTGAAAAATAGCCAAATGATATATCAAGAAATGAAGTTATTTTCATAGCATTTTGGTAGGAGTCATTGATGATAGTGAGCTGATTTTTGACAAGTAAGTTTAGAAAAATCTATCCTCAGCTGCTGTTATAGTACAATTTAAGATCTGAGACTCTTACTATAATTCAAGTGGAGTTCATTTTGTAAAAGGATTGAAGTAGGCAAAGGCAAAACTAATTTTTCTAAGAAATTGAAAGTCTGCTTCAGCTCTTAGCTAAGTGGCTGTTCAGAATTCCAGAGCAAAAGTCTATAAAGGAAAACAGAGATTATTTAGAATTGGAAAAAAATGTTCAAAATTCCAAGTACCTGGGTCTTGTTCCTAGACAGTAAACTTTAATTTGCTCATAGAATATTTGATGTTCTTATGGTTTGCTGTGGTGAAATGATCAATTATTCTGTAATACACACACACATACACAATGACTATAGATTCTTATTCATTAAATTTTAACCCTACTCTAATTATTGTGTAATCGTGCTCTAATTATTGTGTAATCATGAAAGAATAATTTATAAAATACTTAAATCTAGTCATATAAAAAAGTTATAACAAATGAATACATCTCAATCATAATGGAAATTGAGTATAACAACAGAGTACCTGGGATGTGTTGTTATTATTTGGTTATTATTATTATTATTATTATCAGTTTTAATATATTGAACTTCAGCCTTTGACTATAGTTTGTTTTGAGAAAATAACAAAATATTCCTACTGTTTCTTATGACACATTTGTTTGTGATGATAAAGTCTTGTTTGCTATAAGAAAGGAGAGATATTCACCACTGATACAACTGGGGAAATATTTTCAAATTTGTTAGTCTATCATGTACTTATAGAATATTATTTAATATTAGCAATAATTGTAAAACAGTCATTGATATTTTTAAAAATTCATGTTAATAAGAATATAGGCAGTCTTTAAAATGTTTATTGTTTTGGTAAGAAACTAAGAGCAGGTATTACACTCAATTATGAAATAATTAAATTCTAAAGAGGCTGGCAAAGGTTACTAACATTTCAGGTATTAAAATGCTGAGTGTAAACGGTACTACGCTTTTCTTTCTCAGCCACCCAGACCCGAATAATCACACAAAACTATATTAATTACAACACTGTTTAGCCAACAGCTTAAGCTTATTCCTAGCTAGTTCTTACATCTTAAATTAACCCATTACATTATTTTATATTTTATCATGAGTTTTATGGTTTCTTACCTCACATCTTGCTTCTTGCCTACCTATATGCTGTTCTGCCTTAGGCCAAAGCAGCTTCCTTATTAACCAATGGTAATAAAAGATATTCAGGTGAGATTTCGGTTGAAAAAAATAAAACAATCTTTTAAAAACACAACACAACATTTCTAAAAATATTACTATTTTTAGGAAAATAATGATTGGATATATGGAAATTACAAGAAAATACATTAAAACCTTTGGAAATAATTAGAAAATTTTATAAACTAGTATGTATCGTATATATAAATACAAAAGCTACTTTCCCCTTAAGTAACAATATAAATATAATATAATATAAAGAGAAGGAAGCAAAAATAAAGCTAATATAATATATGATATTTTGCTAAATTTAACAAGAAATGGATGAATATGTTCAAAGAAATATATAGTTCTATAAAAATATAAAATAAGATATGAGAAAACAGAATATATACATACATATATAACAAATACAAACACACACACACAGAATATTTATTCCCAGATGACTTTATTAGTACTGTGTAAACATTCTTATCACATCAATGATTAATTAAATAACATTCCAGAATGTTACTGTGGCTATTGCAGTATTTTTCATAGGGCATGCAATGTTTCCTTTGTCTACAATATTTGCTTATTGTAGTTGGCTCTGCTGCTAGAATTTAAGTCAAAGAGGGTCACAAAACCACTCATTGCATAGTTCAAAATAGAATGGCAATACTAGTCAAAAAAACTTATTATAGTTTCCTTCTTTTGATATATCAGAAGAGTAAAAGCTAAATTAGGTGTGAGCTAACCATTTATTGATGCTGGCCTTTTTGTTGTTTGGTTTTGTTTTGTTTTGTTTTTTAACACCAGTTTTAAGAATGAACAAAAACTAGTACTTGTATTCTCTGCCTTGAGACTACACCTAGGTACCACTCCTCAAACATAAAGCCTCAGCCTGTTGCACTCATCTTCATCTCCATTTCACTTTTTCCAACATCCTTTTCACAGCCATGACCTACATTCTTACCTTCCCCATCCTGTAGTTACATTCATACCCCCAACCACATTTCCTATTAGCCTGTCATCATTGGTCTCATGACAGTAACTTCATTCCTGTTCTTTTGACATCACTTTGTCTTCATGTACTCTAGACACTAGAATACTGCCAAATTCATTGCTTATAGCAAGACATGATGCTATCATTTCATTGTCCAAACTTATCTTCATTTGATCCCATCAAATTCTCCAGTCTTATCTTCAACTATCTAACCCTATACTAACTTCCTCTCAGACAGCACTTACTCAGCCACTGATGTCTCAAGCTTTTGGAATTTGTGTGCTGTCAGCCAACTAGATTTAAGGGACATACTCTCTTTTTATTTCTTTTTATTGATTTTATTGAGCTATACATTTTTCTCTGCTTCCCTCCCTTCATCTTCCCTCCCCTCCCATTCAATGCTCTCCTTGGTCCTCATGCTCCCAATTTACTTAGGTTCTAATCAACTTTTCACCCTTTCTGCACATTTTATGTGCATTGTCTCTCTGGGTCAAACTCTTCTCCCTAGAATAATACTAAGAACTGTGCTGTCTTCAACTTCTCAGTGTTACCCAGGAGTTGGACATGTGACTATATAAATACAGCTGGAAATGTATAGAAATTGTAAATAGCTCACATTTTTATTCTTTCCTCATATCTACTGCTAATGTGTAACAAAGTATTAATTACAGTTAGAAGTACACATTCTTCTATTTGTTACACTTTTCTAACACATAGAACTATATCACCCTTCCCCTCCTGTTATAAATTAATAACAGCACTGAAAATTTATCTGTCCATTCATAGCTCACACACTACATGCTTCCTAAAATAGATGTGAAAGTGGCCCAATATCAAGTCGTACACTTTTATGATGCATCATGAGCTTTTTGTTTCTTTGAAAATATATGGCAAAAGATTAGACATAGCTGCTGGTTATCTGAAAGGTACCTTGACTTAGAATTTTAAAGATGCAATGATATAGCTTCAAATCACATTTGGATGCCCTCTTAGTAGAATAGCATTGAAGATTTTATTTAGCTTACTATTTGGTAAAGACTGGAGCCTACTCACATCTGCATATCTTTAAAATAAATGTTTTCTGACAAGTTTTATTCATTTTTGTCTCAGTCCATGAAACACAATATGAACAAGTTCAGCAGAACTGCAATTTATGGGCTGTCCATGCATATTTCAATATAATAATAATTTAAAATTGTGCAAGTTTTTGTTAGGATTCTTGTTACAAAAGTAGCTAAACTTTATTGACACAAATAATGTGTGTGTTACACTTAGATTTTTCATAAGCATCATCTCATTCAATAAATTAGAAGCTACTTATTTCAATATTTTTACTATTCAACAATCACTTTGAATGAGGCAACCCATTCAGAAAGATAAATGCTTATTTTTCTCTCATTTCTGAGTGTTCAATTTGCATCTTTAGATATGTGTTTGTGTTTCTCATTTGGAATACCCACAGAGATTAGGAAATTATTCTTACTATAATGTGTCAACATGAGTTTATTTTGAACACCTTGCAATTTTTTCTCTTAGATGATGGGATGACAGCTAAAGAAACTTAATGTTCCCCAAATCTCGCATAACTGGTTAACACTGAGTGAATTTTGTGGCATGTAACCACTAAAAATTATTAAAGCATCAAAGCTAATAACATGATAGGAAATAATAAAGAAATCTATATGGTAGAGTTCAAAGGTGAATAAACAAGCTATATTTAAGAGCTTGAAGAAAGAAATTGAAGAGGGGATACCAGAAAATGGAAGGATCTCCCATGCTCCTGGATTGGTAGGATCAATATAGTAAAATGGCAATTCTACCAAAGGCAATCTATAGATTCAATGCAATCCCCATCAAAATCCTAACAAAATTCTTCAAGGACCTTGAAAGAACAATAACTTTATATGGAAAAACAAGATGCCTAGGATAGCCAAAACAATCCTATACAATAAAGGAACTTCGGGAGGCATTACCATCCCTGACTTCAAACTCTATTACAAAGCTACAGTATTGAAAACAGCTTGGTATTGGCATAAAAACAGAGACACTGACCAATGGAATCGAATTGAGATCCGGATATTAGTCCACAAACCTATGAACACCTAATATTTGACAAAGAAGCTAAAAGTATACAATGGAAGAATGAAAGCATCTTTAACAAATGGTGCTGGCATAATTGGATGTCAACCTGTAGGAGAATGAAAATCGATCCTTATCTATCACCATGCACAAAACTCAAGTCCAAATGGATTAAAGACCTCAATATAAATCCGACCACACTGAACCTCATAGAAGAGAAAGTGGGAAGTAGCCTGCAATACATCAGCACAGGAGATCACTTCCTATGTAAAACCCCAGTGGCACAGACAATAAGAACAACAATTAATAAATGGGACCTCCTGAAACTGAGAAGCTTCTGTAAAGCAAAGGACACAGTCATTAAGACAAAAAGGCATCCTACTGAATGGGAGAAGATCTTCACTAACCCCACATCAGGCAAAGGCCTGATCTCCAAGATATACAAAGAACTCAATAAACTAGACATTAAAATTCTAAATAAACCAATTAAAAATGGTGTAATGATCTGAATAGGGAATTCTCAACAGAAGAAGTTCAAATGGCCAAAAGATACTTAAGGTCATGTTCAACTTCCTTAGCAATCAGGGAAATGCAAATCAAAACAAATTTGAGATACCATCTTACAACTGTCAGAATGGTTAAAATCAAAAACACCAATGATAACCTATTGGAGAGGATGTAGAGTAAGGGGAACACTCATCCATTGCTGGTGGGAATGCAAACTTGTGCAACCACTTTGGAAATCAGTGTCACTGATTTTCAGAAAATTGGGTATCAACCTACCTCAGGATCTAGCAATACCACTCTTGGGAATATACCCAAGAGATGCCCAATCATACTACAAAAGCATTTATGCAACTATGTTCATAGCAGCATTATTTGTAATAGCCAGAACCTGAAAACTACCTAGGTGCCCCTCAATGGAAGAATGGATAAAAATAAATGTGTGGAATATATACATATTAGAATACTACTCAGTGGTAAAAAAACAATGACTTCTTGAATTTTGCATGCAAATGGATGGAAATAGAAAACTCTATCCTTAGTGAAATCACCCAAACCCAAAAAGGTCATTATGGTATGTACTCATTAGGGGACTCTAGCCATAAACAAAGGACATTAAGCTTATAGCTCACAAACCTAGAGAAGCCAAATGGCAAGGTGAACCCAAGAAAAATATATATAGAACCTCCTGGAAACTGGAAGGAAACAAGATCTCCTGGCAAAGTTGGAAGCACAGGGGTGGGGATAGGTGTGGAGGTAGGGATGGGGTTGGGGGAAGGGGAGAGGAGAAAGGAGAAGGGAGAAGGGAAGGACTGGGGACAGCTTGGGGGAGTGGGAGGGTAGAGATGGAGGAAGGGTGGATATGGGAGAAGGGAATAAGATACCTACATTTTAGGATTGGCAAGAGACTTGCCAGGTATCCACAGGGACTTGGTACTTTGCAGCAGAGAAAAAGGTGCCTTAACTAGCCTTGTTCCATAGTCACATTGATGAATATCTTGATCATCACCATAAATTTCGTCTGATGGATGGAGATAGAGACAGAGACCCACATTCACATCAGAACAATGGACTGAGCTCCCAAGGTTCAGTTGAAGAACAGAAGGTGGGAGAAGATGATCAAGGAAGTCAGGACTGTGAGTTTTTGGTCCACCCACTGAGACAGTGTGTCTGATCTAATGGGAGCTTACCAAATCCAGCTGGACTAGGACTGAATGAGCATACGATCAAACCGGACTCTCTGAATATGGCTGCCAACGGTGACAGACTGAGAAGCCATCGAAAATGGCACTGGGACTTATCTCTTCTGCATGCATTGGCTTTTTGGGAACCTAGTCTATTTGGATGCACACCTTCCTAGGCCAGGATAGAGGGGGGAGCGCCTTGAACTTCCCACAGGGCAGGGTACCCTGCCCCCTCTTAAGGAAGCAGGGGAATGAGGGAGGGTTAGTGGGAGAGTGGGAGGGGACTGAGAGAAGGGGAGGAAGTGTAAATTTTTGAATGAAAAATAAAAGAATATATAAAAAAAAGAAAGTTCAGAAAAATGAGGGGGCAGAGGCAAAGACCACAGATGGCCTAAAAGTTTCTGATCTTAAACTGTGGGATGGAACATTTTAGGGTCAGGTTTTGAGCACAGTAGTAACATGATCTTGGCTGCATTTTTATTAATTATTCACCTATCCTATGTGTATATATTTATACATTTGTTTTAAATACCATCTATATCCCAGTGGTTTCCTTCTGTGTATGTGTGTTTGTGTGTGTTTATACTTGCATATGTATAAATGTCTTTCTAAGCGTAATCTTTCACCCAAAAACAGTCTTACGTGTTCAATTGCTTCTCTGATCCCTTTGCACACTTGATTTAAAGACAATCAAATTTAGCACAATTCAAAACTGTTTGTTTCTCTTAATCTCAATATGTCCTACCTGCATTGCTTAGTCTAAAATCCTTCAGCAAAGCTGCCCAGACAAGTGTTAAATCCTTTTGTTTGTCTCTGTGTTCCTTTCTTGATGTTACTTCAAATTTAATAAAGCAATCCATTGAAAACAGCAATCCAATTGAAAATAGATTATAGTTTACATGCCTCATCTCTTTTGGGAAACACCATTCTACATCTTGACCTGCTTAATGTAGAGTGTCTCCGTGTCTCTCTATTACTTTCAATCTACTTCACCTCCCTGCATTCCTATTTTTGATTATACAAATGGGGAGTGTTTGTGTGTGTGTGTGTGTGTGTGTGTGTGTGTGTGCTCCCATGTGCATGCCATGACATACCTGTCCTGGCCAGAGGTTAACTTGTGAGAGTTGTTATTTTCTTTGCACTACATTGCTTCTGGGTATCAAGTTCATGTCATCAGCCTTGGCAACAGACCTTAGCTGACTCATCTTCCTTACCAGTCTCAATTGGGCAAACATAGACATAACGTAGAACTCAATTTTTAAACCAGTCATCAGTATGCAGTTTGATTGTGTTCAGAATGGTGACTTACTTCTACAACCATTTCTATTGTCCATCTCCACATTGCCTTTTTGCCAAGCTGAATGCTAAAGCAATTAAACAATAACTCTCATTCCTTTCTTCTCCCCCTAGCAATTATTCTACTTTGTTGCTCTTTGAATTTGACTATTCCAATTCATATAAATGGAATGAATTCTGTTCCTTGGTGGCTATATAATTTAATTTATTAGTCACTAAAGTCACATTTGCCTGTTCTAAACTCTTCTCTCTCTCTAGAGATTGAAGAATAGTCTATTGATTTGTCATACCTTTACATATTGACGCATTGACTGACACATGGGTTATTTCTACTTTTGGTCAATTGTAACCAATGTAACAATTGCTGCTATAAACAAGGGTATGTGAATATTTTATTTCCAATTTTCCTTGCATATGGATATATGAATATGCATATATATATAGTAATATTTAGTAGAAGAATTGTGTAATCAGGTCTAATTCTTTTCATTTTCTGGGGAAATTTCCACGGAAACAATACTAACATTCTCCCTAGCAAACTCATTTGAATTTTCTATTTCACCCTCCATGCTTCAGGTTTCTTTGGTTTCTTCAAATACCAAACACATTCCTTAGCAGGTCTTTGTAGCTGTTGTTTTATTGCTTCAAGTTTCACAAATTTGCAAGATTTCATTCACACTCACTTTAGACTGCATGAGGAAAAGTCCTTTGTGTATCACTTACTGAACTTTTAGAAACACGTTTAGTAAGTTCTCCTGACTTCTTTGTAAATTCTGTTTATTAATGTATTTCTTACATTGACACAATATATACACTATAATTGGCCTATTATTAGAAACATTGTGTAATTACTGAAATGTCACAGTTTTTAATTTCATAAACATTATTCATTGGTGTAAGCCTATAATCATTACTTAAAGATAAAATATGTGTTATAGAAACAAATTCTGTTCCATCATCAAGAATAGCACCAGATTTCCATATCATGATCATTCATGTGTAGGTGGAAATCTTGGTCATCATAATTTGGGTATTTTGAGCTATCTTTAGTTGCAGATTATCTTAACAAATTATTCTTATAATAACAAATATTTTAATAATTAATAAGTATTTTAATAAATTAATAAATACTTTAAAAATAAATTATTAAAATAATAATTCTTTATGTTTTATATATGAAGGCACTCTCCTAGAGATAATTGTAAAATCTTTCTAGTACTTCTGAGCAGCAAATTTCAAAATTGGATTCCTAAGAAACGGTGCTCATGTCACATACTTTCTATTAGGGAAACCATGAAATTGATATTTTATAGTTCATTTTAGTAATAACTGCTTTGATAACCTATAGGGTCAAATGTATAAGAGAAAGGTAAATTGTCATTCCTATCTCATATTAAGAAGTAAGTAGGTGGGTATGAACTGGCTCTTGTGAATTACGGACAATTACTTGTTCTAGTTGTTGTGATTAGGCAGTCATATATTATGATCCAGATATCTTGGTTCTAACATTCTCTTGAGATATGCTTTTCTCCTATCCCTTTGATAGATCTTAGCTTATTGACAAAAATCCTGCAAATATCTAGATTGAGAAACATCTGTTTTCATACATCTACGATCCTATTTTTATTTTTATTTTTCTTATCTGACAAGGAAACTCAAGACCATTTCCCAATATTTCCAACATACATGCATGCGATTTTTTTCTGAAATTAGATTCTCATCTCATACAGTACATCCAGACTGCGGTTTTTCCTCCATTACTCCCAGCTACACCCTTCTTTATCTCTTCCCCTGATCTACTTCCATTCTGTTTCCTCTTCAGAAAAGAGCAGGCCTCTAAGAGACAACATCCAGACAGGACAAAACAAGATACAAAAAACAAGGCACTAGCCCTATGATGAAATCATCTTCAGGAATGCATAGCAGACTAAAAAATTATTCCATTCATTGGAGGATGAGGAGGAGACCCAAAAGGTCATGAAAGGCCAGTTGAATACTCACTATCATGTGGAGCTATAGATCTGGTGATTACACTCTCAATATGATTACTTAACCAATACAGTGAAATTATTCAATGGTTTCCAGAAAACTGGAGGAATATTTATTGTTCTAGTAAATTCTTAATATTTTCTTTTATCCTAAAAGATATTAACCATTGTCATTCAAACAATTGTGCTTTCATGCTGTTTTAAAATAAACATGCACACAGGAGTGGATTGGATAATGGCTAAGTCAGTGAAGTGCTTGCTATGTAAGAACAAAGGCCAAACATGGATCTCTTCCACAATATAAACGGTGGGCATAGTAGCTTAGTATGTGATTGTGGCACATACTAAGGGAGGTAGGGACAGGAGGACACTGGGACTTCACTAGCAGCCAGTCTAGTGAATTAGTTTCTCCAGGCTCAGTTAGAGACACTGTCTCAAAAGAAAAATAGAGCAGTGATTGAGAATAAGTCAAATAAGTCTCCTGTAGTCATATGGCCTCCATATTCTCTCTCTCTGTCTTTTTCTTCCCTCTCTCTCACACACACATACACATACACACACTCATGACATAAATGCAGACAGCATAAATAACATTCAGTAAAATCCCTTGCTTTCTTGATATTAAATGGGGCATATTGTTTTGCTTTAATAGTTGTTTCAAAGCTTAAAATATATTAAGCAGAATTTATGGAACACATAGCATACCAAGGACAGTTGCAAGACTGTACCAACAGGACTGGAAAATATTAACCCATCTATTACATCTCTATTACTATATCCACATTTTGAGAGATAATTTTTAATCAATAATATTTTAATAAAATGTTAAATTAACAATATTTAATTTGCATATTATATAGGAGTCTGTTGGAGAAGGACACTTGCTCTTCCTGGTCAGCCGCTAGGTTAGACTCAAAATAATCACACCAAAACCATATTATTTAAATCAGTGTTTGGCCCATTAGCTCTATCTTCTTATTGGCTAACTCTTATATATTAATTTAACCTATTTCTTTTGTCTATCACCATGTGACAGTGACTTACTGGCACAATTTCAGCATGACTGTCTCTGGCGGTGGTGCCATGGCGTCTCCCTGACTCTGCCCTTCTTTCTCCCAGCATACAGCCTAGCTTTGCACACCTAGTTCTGTTCTTTCCTGCCATAGGCTCAAAGCAGTTCTTTATGCATTAACTAAAAAAAGCAACACACAGACAGAAGGGTCACCCACACAATTTCCTCTTTTCTGTTTATACAAAAAGGAAGGCTTTAACTTTAACATAGTAAAATTACATATAAAAGAACAG
>JAQHUG010000004.1:18637608-18653826 GCA_028555095.1 Dicrostonyx torquatus
TTATTCCTCCCAAATATGTTTGAAAAAATTTTAAGTAGAATTCTGTTTTAAATTTGTTATCTGGGTATTTAATTTAAAATAATAAACAGATTTCTTAACATTGACCATGTATCCTATTACCTGTTCAATTCACTGTTTCATCAACTCTGTAGATGCTATAGAATTTCTACTTAAACAATATAAAGGAAAAACACTTGGACTCATCATTTCTTGTCTGCCTCTCATGTCTTTCTCCTGCTTTGTTGCAATAGCCAGTATGATGAGCGAAGTGTGCATACAAGTGCCAGATGCAAACATCTTTGGCTTATTTCTGATCTTGGGGAAATTTTTAGTATTTACCATGAAATTGGTTGTGGGTTCTTAAATATGTCATATATCCAACATTTAGAAATGGCTACACATTTCCTAGCTTTCAGGCAATTTCAGTAACAACTTCTCAAAATGCTTCTAAGGTGACTTTCCCCTTAAAATGTTATTATTTTATTTTTGGTATGAAATTTTTAAAGGAAACTAAATTTGATTAGTCTCCAAAGACATCTTGGAAAGTGTTCTTAAGCCAGTAAAGTTATAATAGTAATGACTTTATAGCAAATAACCTTTGTATCCAAAATGTCTCTTTATCATTTATACCCACACTGTGGCTCTCTTTGTCTATATTACTGTTCTACATAATATTAATGTAGCCACTCCTGGCTTATGGACAATATTACAGTACTAAATTATAGTGTCTAACATTCATATCTGTAACATCTGATGGAAATCTTTCACCACTATTGATTACTACAGAGGCACTGGAAAAAAAGGTGCTCATAATTTTACGTTATCATAAAGCTAGAAAGCTAGATAATTATAACTTTCATATTTCATCGCATGCCTCTTGTTTCTTAAAGTATTTTAATTATAGAAAAATAAAGATATTCTCATCAGTTTTTTTCTTTTCATTCCTATTATCCCTTCAATGATTCGTCGCAAACATCATTTTTATAAACCAGTGATTGAGAAAGTATATTATAAGCAAGCAAACAGTAAATAAGTATAGAATAGAATGGAATTGTACAAGGAACTTTCAATATCTATAAAAATAAGGAAGGAGGATACTTGCTGTTGTTTTACATTCCTTCATCAGATTTCACAGATTTTGTAAACACTAACAGAGGCTTGAGAGTCAGTGTTTTAGAGATATAAGTATGAATTCTGGGTTGACTATTTCAAAGGTAACAAAATTCTATCAAATTAAGCATTCAGAGATTGTGGATAAACTTACCTACTCCTACAGGGTATCAAAATAATTTTAAATACTCAGAAGTATTTTATTTTGTAACATTTAATAAAAGGTTTTAAGATGTTTAGCATACCCTAGTAACATCTAATTTATCTCTGTTCCTAACTGCAGTCATTTATGCCATAGGAACCTATTTCTCCCTATACTGTAGAACTCTATTCCTCACTTGTCTATTCTGCTTATAAACACCGGGGAAGAGAATTCCATTTGTTCACCAAGAGCACTTCTTGCCTAGGGAGGAGTGGCAGGGCATAAGAAAAGGTCAATCCATATGATCATTGCTCTGAATACAACAGAAAGAATGGATATTATCGTCCATGCCTTTTTTTTTCTCTTCCAGATGAGTGTCTTCTAAATGTATAGGCATTTTCAGGCAGTCTTTAAGGACAGCTGCAGGGTGATTCATTAATAATGCATCCACTCTATTTGTAGCCCCTTCTTCACTCCCTACTCTCTGAGGTCCAAAGCAGTTGTATTGTCTTATACCTGGTGAATTTTTTAAAAAGATTTATTTATTTATTTATTTATACATACAGTATCCTGCCTCTAGGACAGAAGAGGGCGCCAGATCTCATTACAGATGGTTGTGAGCCACCATGTGGTTGCTGGGAATTGAGCTCAGGACCACTGGAAGAGCAATCAGTGCTCTTAACCTCTGAGCCATCTCTCCAGCCCCCTGGTGAATTTTTTAAAGCTTTTTGGAAAAGCCCATTACAAAAAAATGAATATTATTATTGAGAAGGAAGAGGAAACATCATCCCATTGGAGCACAGGCTTTCTCTCTCTGTATATTTCATTGGAAATCTGATCTCTCTCATCCCCACACAAAGGGTAAGTAATCAGTTCTCTCCTCCTCTATATAGGACCCCCAAAAGACTCTGGTTCATTCTTCCTGAGAACTTTAGGATCAACTGTTCAAACAATAAAAAAAGTTTCCTGTATCTTGTTCAGTTTTCTAGAAAATGTTTTATTTGGGTGAAAACAATCCAGATCCTATCTTCGATTCTCCTTGCTTTTCAATGTTTACAGACAGCTGTTCAGACTATTTTTCCAGTACTCGGAAATTACCATCCATCTATTTTGTTGTTTTCTCCAGTGGCAGGTATCATACAAGTTTTTGAAATGAAGGAAAACCAAGGAGGAAAAAGCTGTTCTTAATTTAAAGAAATACTGTGTTTATGAGAGTTCTAGATGGGGGTTGCAATAAAGACTTGGCTTCTGGCACAGACAGAAGTGAGAGGCCAAATGCAGTCAGGGACATTCCACTTGCTGCATGAATAATCAAGGTGTTTCTGAAAAATTAAATCTTGCCAATTTACCAAGAAAATGTGATCTAATGCAGCTATAAAAGATGTTAATCCTAAAGTTACTGACTAAATAGTATAAATCATGTTTTAGGGTGAGTATCAGAGCTTAAACATAAAGATATAGTATTTTTAATCCCATGGGCTATGCACAGCACTGATTCTGGGAAAATTGCAAAAAAAAAAAAAAGCAAAATACTGGGCATTTTACTTTACTAATCAATTATACCAGTAGATTTATGCATTTTTCCTTTTAATTCTATTAGGTTCTGATCCAGGTGTTTTGAAGTTGTGAAAATATCAGGGGCTTAATTATTTAGAATTATACTTTCTTATTGTTGAAATAACTAACTCCCCATCTCTAAACCATTCTATGTTATTGTTGATAATATCCTTATTCTGTAATCTACTTTGATATTAGCATATATATGATTATATTTCTGTGTGTTGACATATATCTATTCAGACAGAGGTCTTATCTTTTTTATGCCTACAAATATATTTATCTTAGTACATAGAAGATTCCTTATTGGTAACAGATGAAGAATATTAATCTATTATTTTCTAAACTGGTATAGATAAAAGGAGAAAATGAAATTCAGTAATATTTGTAGCTTTATATATGATAAGTAGGACTTTTTCTGTTAGAAGAAAATTTTCCTTTGTTATTGATTTTATGTGTATGCTCTGTATACATACACACATGCTAGTGGGTTCCATCAAATGTGAGGACATTTTGAGCATTTTTCCTCAATTATTTTTACTTTCCTATTCTCTCTCAAGCTATTACTTGAGTTACACAAACATTAGGGTCCTGTATGTTGCTCTAGTTCATCTTTTATCTCTCTGGTTTTGGCTTTAGTCATTTTATATCTCTGTGTCATTTATGACAGTTGTTCCTATTGCCTTTGAAGTCAACAAGAGTTTTTGTTGCTTTTGCTACTTTTCTGACTGGGTAACGGATTCCTAACGTAACCTAGTCAGTCTTAAACATACTGTACATTGCATCTGGAAAAGTGGTTTTGTTCTTTATATTTCTACTTGTTTGGTATTCTAACTAAAAATACTGGGTTTTGAATATCTTTTGATATGTGTAATATAATTATAACTTATGCTTTGAGTGTTCTCTGCAAATTATTTTGTCTTCATGACTTCAAAAGCTTTTCAATTAACTTATTCTCACAATGAGTTAGTTGTCTTTCTCCTTTTTCATCAGATCTACTAATGTTTTGAAATCGTGAAACATATTTTGTGTGTGTGTGTGTGTGTGTGTGTGTGTGTGTGTGTGTGTGAGTGCGTGCGCGTGTGCATATGCATGTGTGCTGTTTGGTGTTAGGGATTTTGATGTTTATTATTATTCTTACATTTTGTTCTATGATGTAGGTTCTTGCGACATGAAGTCCACTCTGTACCTTACTTTTGTGTCTTGGATGGTCAGTGTTTAATGGCATGAGGCTGATGGCTGTGCTAGTTAAATAACATATGATGAAACTTTACTCAAATTCCCGTGACTCCTGGATTGTCATCAGGCTTATATGTGTTTCAGATTCTGAGAGCACTGAGATAGTTGACTTCGGGTCTTGTTATGTGGTTTATCCCCCAGCCCTGTGAAGTCTCCTCACGTATCACTGAAAATGGTTCAGATGAGGGCTGAAAACAAATGGCAGAGCCTTTCCGTCTACTGCTCATCTCTTTGTGCTCTCCCCACAAACCTTAACTGCTTTGTTCATAGCACTGACTCCATCGAGGGAGGACTCCAAAAACTCTATAGTTTCTATCTTCTTTCTTTCTTTTTCCCCTGTGCTGCAGTCTGGAAACTCCAGGTCAAAGATGGGGAATTTAAAAAAGCTCATGTAATTCCTTTTCTTTCAGAAGTCATAGACCTGCATGACTCAGTATCCAGTGTCACAAAACTGTTAAATATGTGCTTATTATTAAACTAAAATATAAAAATAAATCTACTCCCCATTAGTCCTTTTCATTAGAAAAGGGAGCCTTTAAACAATGGTTAAAACAACTTTTACTATATCAGTGTACCAAACTTTTCAGCTATTCAAAAAGAGCAAAGAGGCCAAGTGTATTATACCTATCTCTTGCTATCTACCATTAATCTCATCAAGAATGAATCCTGTCATGTTGCATTTTTGGGGAATAAATTTAACGTGAGTGCTCTTAGAAAGAGGTCTTTTAGCCTGTGGAGAAATGAACCTTTATAACTCCCAGAGTGCATTTGAAGCTCCGTGAGTTCAATGTAAATTACATGTTAAGCTCAGCATGCTTCCATCAAAAAAATCCTTCATGCATAGAATATAAAAGTTTTGGGTTTATGACTTGCAAACATTTTAAATAAGAAAAATCAATTCACTTTCATAGTCTCAAGAATAGTTGACATACATGAATAAAATATGAATAAGCCCCATAGAGAGGATATTTTATTATTTTCAAATGAAGTATATTATAGGTGTTGATTAACAAAATTCTGCTTTGTATTACTGAAAATGGGTTTAAGAATAATTATGGAAAAATGATTTCTTTTTTTACCTGAAGTATATAAACCTGACTCCAGAGGCCCAGTAGTCATTTTATGGTAGAGAAGGCAAGAAGGAGGGGATATTTTCCCACTTATTTATCCTTAAATTTCATACTCAAAATGTATTTTCAGTTCAGTGGTAGAAAGTGCTGTTTTAGACTGTGTGACCATAACAGACTCTTGAAAATGCATATATTAAAGTTATAGAAAATAGTTTAAGAAGAAAGGCAACTTATTTTTTTCCTATGATTTTACAAGTTTTTATATTTACACAGGGAATCATTGCTCATTCTCACATTAATATCAGTAATTTCCATGCTTCTTATTTGTGTTCTTATTATGTCTTCCTGACATTAAAACATGTGCCTAATTTATACATTCTTTAATGAGAGGTGTATGGAGTCTAGTTAATAAAATCAAAGAATATATAGTTTTTCTATTGTCTTTTAAGCTCAACTTACTGTACTTCAATGATTTTATTTTACAGATGTGAATGAAATCAAGAAATGAGTATTTAATTCATTTTCATTTTTAGATGTTTGCGGCCATTTGATCAATATTAGTCAAACACCAAAAGGGTCAGTGTCAGGTCAGTTTGCTCATTTGCAGTCCGTTGCTTACCTAGCAGGGAGAAGTATGCTAACAGATCAAATGTTTGATTATTTTTTGCCAAACTGATTATATAAACTTACTTACTTAGTAACTTTAAGCATAAGGCACCGTAAGGAGGACAAAGGGGAGTACTAATGTATGTAACGCATGCTGCCGTCTGGCATATTCCAGGCTTCCAATTCATATATGCTAACTAGAAAAAAATACCTCTTGGGAAGAGTAAAGGAAACACCACACTCTATATATTTTGTGCTTTGTGCATTTGTAGTTTGAGATGCTCCTTGACATGAGGTTGTTAGAAGAGTTCATTAAAGATGCAAGCTGGAGAACTTTTTCTAAAAATCGGGGTAGAATTCATTCTCATGGTACAAATGTAAAACAGTATTCCAGGACTGTGCCATTAAGGGAAAACAAGGGAAGTTCAAGGTCTAGGGAATAAACCAGTTGAATCATGAATACAAGTTCTTTAAAAAATAATCAAGGATATAGTAATTAGAGAGGTAATGTGAGCACAGGTTGGAGAAGGCTTAAAATTCTAGCCCTATACACGTTTGGATTTACTTATTCCACAGTTATTCTAGAAGTCACGATGTGTGTTTAATAGCCACCTTCATGTTGTACTGATTAAATAAAAAGATTAGGGAGGATGACTTTTGTTGAATCTTTGCTTATTATCTTATGAGATGGCTTTCCTTTATTGCCAAATCTGGCTTGAACTCTCTAATTTCCTACTCCAGATTCCTTACTGCTGGGATTGAAGATAAACTCTACAATAGCCAACTATTTTATGAATATATTTTTGTTTTATTTTTAAATGTTATAAAAGTATAAATCTTCAATGACAATGGAATATGGAGTCAGAAGTTAAGCTACTCTACATTATGATGGTCATTATTTCATGGACTGTGTCTTTCTAGTGAAGAAATTTAAATGTTATTTTATTTTAATTAAAGTATAATTGCACCATCCATATAATAACTCCAACCTCTTTCATGGCCCTACTCCCTCTTTAATTCTCTCTCTTTCTCTCTCCTGGCCATGTGTGTGTATGAGTATGTATGTATATATGTATGAATATTTGCGAAAGCAGATAATGTTTCTTGTCTTGAATGTACACATTTTAAAGGATGAGAGCTTTGTATTGGATAATCTAATTAATTTGGGGCCAGGCTCACTCCTAGAGACAGCCCTTTCAGGAGTCTTTAATTGTCTCCTTCCCTTTATATATGGCTGGATCTTACCGCCGTATTTCTCCACCCTCTTGTATGCCAACTAGTGCTGTCATTGTTCGGGTCTTGTTTGGCTGGCCTAAATTTGAGGACATGAGTATAGCTTCCTGTCATATTTAGAACACGCAATCTTGCAAAAGTCTTTCTGGTCTTATGTCATTTACAATTTGTCTGTGGCTCCTTCTGAGATATTCTCTGAGTCTTAGGTGTAGGATTTTGAGTTGTAGATGTATCATTTGAGCCTGGGAGCCTAACAGTCAGTTGTTCTCTACATTTTGACCACTTGTGTATTTTGTAATTGTCTCTGTATTCTGTAAAGAGGCTTTGATGAGGGGTGAGAGCCACCTTGTCTGTTAGGATTAAGGTAAGTATTGAGAATGCAGTGAGGAATCATACTGGTTTGGGAAAGTGGGAGTAGAATATTCTCCTTTAAGTTTCACGACTTCAATAGTCTTGGGTGGTTGGTAAGTTTACAGTTCAGATAAGACTTCCATCATGAGGAGGACATAAGTTAATATCAAGATGTAGATGATACTACATCACCTTTAGGGACATTTTTTCATGCTGATAATTGTGGTTCTTAGATTTCCACTCACCTAATCGTGTTTCGTTTCCTTATACCATATATTTGACTGTCTTGGAATATGAGTGTGGTCATATTGTAAAGAAACTGCAGATTACAGCATTTTTAGTTTGTTTTCCATTGGCATGATTAGATACTCTGATGAAGGCAACTGCAGGTGGTAAGGTTTATTTTGGCTCAGAATGCATAGGGACAGTTCATCTTGTCAGGAAAGTCATGACAGCAGAAGGTTAAAGAATTTGGTCACATCTAAATTACAACAAAAGCAGAGAACAATGAATGTGTGACACGGTTCAGTTCCCCTTTTCCATTTATACAGACCAGAATCCCAATCAGGGAATCAATGGTGCCATACATAGAAACAGTCCTTCCCATTTCAGTTAATGCAACCAACTTAATCCAAGGCATGCTGATAGACCAGGATGTCTTCCTGGTGATTTAGACTCTGTCAAATTGACAGGAAACCTTTCATGATTCATTCTATAAGTTGCTAATTATGTGTTTGTTACACCATTGTACATTAACTTTTATGATCAGGAAGTAGAAACAATAAGTTATAACTGCTTATATTTCACAATCAACACGTCACTCCTTTCTTTTGGAGAAGTTAATTCTGGGTGCTTGTAACATAGGGTGATACATGTGATACTAGAAAAGATTGAGCTGCTTTTATAATCATTGAAGCGAATCAATTTCTTAATAATTAACAAAGAAGTGACAAAATAAAAGCTAGTAATATCTTTTCAATGTGGTGTTGGGCCTTGTGTGCAAAAGGAAAAATACCTGTCACTGACTTAAACCTGTACCCCTAAATGATGAACATGTAATGTAAATCTCCCTAGAAAAAAATAAAACTTTGTGAAAAATGTCTCTTAACTTTTAAACTCAGTGAACATGACTTCTTTCAGAGAAAAAGTTTTCACTTCACCAATGGACTGTGTGAAGGATGCTTATCAGACTCAGTAGGTTATAAATTACATGATAGTATCCTTGGGGAGCCCTACAATGGTGAGAAGAAGAAGGTATGGTGAGGACCAAGTGGACACTGGAGTAGTACAGTGGCAGAGAACACTGAACCCACCAGCTCCCAACAAAGTGAGGAGTAGTTCTGCCCTGGAGTCTGTGGCACAGGTAGGGGCCTGAATGTAGGCATTTGAACCCCTCGCCTGCAAGAGAACAACCATTGTTGTTTACATCATTTGTCACCATAGCTAAATGTGACTTACAAATTTTTTTTCCTCTCAATCTCCTAAACTTTTAAAACTGAATTTCTGAATCAAGCATCACCCACATATTAAGACAGCATGAAAAATAGTTGAAAAACTGCCAGGTTCTAGAAGAACACACAGGACCATCATAGGACAGCATTGGAGTAGGAAGACATAATAATGTCTTGGTGTTGAGATTACTGGAAGAAGACTTTGAGGCTATCAAAAGAGGTGCTTCCTCAGTCATCTAGAAGAAGTCTCTTCTAGGCAGTCAACTTCATCTCTTAAAACTCAGCAGATTCATTCCAGGAAATGAATAAGAAATTCACACCAGCCTTATTGTAGTGTTGGAAGGTTTTTGTTTTCTAACAAGATGTAGGAAAAAGCTTGATTGAAATACAATAGATGCTCTACAGAGACTGTTCTCATAGGAAAGCTCAATTAGTGCAAAGTGAACAAAAGTTTGAAAATGTGTAGAGAGCCAAGAACTTTGCTTGCAAGAGGAAAAGGGCTGTATTCTCGTGGTAACGTAATTCACAAGACTTGTGTACCTATTAGTCTTGTCTTAGCAGAAATTCGGAAATACTCTAATAGTATAGAGCAGAACTGTTGTATGGAAAAGAGCATTGTAGATTTAAAAGAAAAACATAGCAATATTCATTGTATAGCTGGTGCTACCCATATTCATATTATTGTCTTTTTCTAATACAATATTTTAAACTTATGAATAATAATTCATTGTTTAGGTGCTAATTCCTTAAAATCGTTTTTGATTGTGGAGAAAATCTTTTGATTTTCTAATTTATAATGAAACAATAGAGATTATAATTTTGATCCAGTTGAGGAATATATGTCTCTGGCAGATAACATACAGAAATGGAACACTGGGATCACAATGATGTGAAGTAAGCATGTATAACACTGAGAAATGATGTAGAGGAGGTATATTTTTCTTCATACTTTCTAGCTGGTTTGAGATGCAGAGGGAGACCTTTGAGAGTTGGTGTTTTTCTTGCTGCTAGTGGGATTCCTTCAGCCTGATATTCAGGCTCCCTCAGTCTGTCAAGAGAACATTACTAGCTCTTCTATCCTTAAAAGAAAAGTTAAGGAAGAAGACAGGCCTTGTCAAGAATATGAAGTTGTTTTAGAGACAATAACATATAATTTTAGGAAATAAAATCTGCTTTTTGCTTCTTATTCATATTTTCCCAAGCAACATATTTTAATCACATTCTTTGCCCTCCACCAACTTCTTCCACATATTCCCCACATCCCTACGTTCTTCATGTTCTCACTCATGAGCTTATTTCTTCCTTCTCAAACAGAAAATGTTTTTAATAAAATTTTATTTTAATGTTGACAGGTTTTGTCTTTTTTTGATTTCTGATTGCTGAATAGTTTCTTATCTTAAATGTGGAAACTTTCAATATGTGAGGAGTAAACTTTTATTTTTGTGAATCATCTCGTAATTTTAAGCTTTATGGAGATAATAAGAGGAATCACCTAATATCTTAGTTACTTTTCTATTACTGTGATGAAAGACCATGATCAAGGCATTTGAACCCGACCCGCAGGTCCAGTTATTCAGGGTCCGAAGAGGCTCCTACCTGAAAATCATGGGCGAGAGAAAAGAACGAGACCAAGCAAAATCTCTCTTGTCAAGGTCTCACTTTATTAAGGAACAAAGCCAATATATATAGCCCAGAAATGTGGAGCTGGTGGAGGTGGAGGCAGGGAGCGGGAACTGGGGGTAATAAACACCTAGTTAGCTAACTAGCATACCTGTGCAAACATTCTTTTGTGGATAGCTAACTAAGGAAGAGGGGAATCTCTGTAAACCTCCTGGAGGCAATGGCTTCCTTATCTTTGTAAGCTTCCTAGAGTCAAAAATCCTAGCTGGCTCTGTTAAACTTTCTAAGTTAAAGGCCTTTGATGACCTTCTGTAATTATTAGGGCAAATGGTCCCTGACAGGCATTCATAAACGAAGGCATTTTTTAGGGATCAGTGTGTTATAGAAGCCATGAAACTCACGGCATAGAGTGTGGCATGAGGGAGACAGGCAGGAATGATCCTAGCTGGGAGTTTGCATCTTAATTCACAAAGCACAGCATGAGGAAGAGAAAGAGACTTTGGAGACATCAAGGACCACTCCCAGTTGCCACACTTTCTCCAACAAGGCCACACCTCCTAATCCTACCCAAACAGTTCTACCAACTAGGAACCAAGTATTCAAATATATGAGCAGATGGCAGCCTTTCTCGTTCAAGCCAGAACACATTTTGTATTGATGATATTTAATAAATAATCATATATTGTTTTTTTACACTGCTGAGCACTACTCAACAGGAAAGACATTTAGGAAAAACAAAAGTTTTTATTTATATTTATATATGATGGGATATATTATATATGTGTGTGTATGTATATATTATATATTATAATATCCAGTTTTATTCAATCCCCCAAAATAATACTACAGCTGTAGTTGTGTTCAGATTGATTGCATATTGTAGAAAACATAACAGCAAGAATCAGAAGTTAAACTGAGTCTAAGAAGTCTGTGCCATGTTTTTTTAGCTAGAATATGATAGATCCAGAATTAATCTGCAGGACTCAAAATCACCTTTTATCAGTGTCTACTCTACATCAGGCTGTGTACCCTTCATGTGCTGACTTATGAAAATTAACTACAGATTTTATATGTAGCTTATGAACCTAATCCTTTCCAAATTTTAGCCGTTTGCAAAATTTGAATTAGTTTTTCATCAGTATTTGACAAATGAAGAGTTCTTTCAGAATTCTTTTTATCATTAGAACTGTAGAAGTGGCATGTTAGAGTAAGTACACTATTATCCAGCTTCCAAGTCAGAAAGTTTTAACCATCCTCTTGAAGGTTTATGACAATAAAAGACCACGTATTCATATAGTTATTATCTAGATAATTTAAGAGACATAATGCCTTTTCTCACCTTCCCTTTCTCTCTCCTTTTTTGCTTTCTCCCTCCAAGCCCCCCCTCTTTGCCTATAAACAGACAAACATACATGCTTGTGGGTACTCTTTCAGCCTCTTTTTATATATCTTTATCCATGCACTTCTATGATTTTTCTTTCTCTTCAGATCAACTTCTTGATCTTGAATTGACCAAAACATAAAGAATCTTGTAATTTGTATTTACTGCTACAAATATATTGAATAAACAAAGAATGGAGTATATGAAAACCTATACAAAATAGAATTTATTTGCTCTAAAGCAAAAGGTTTCTTTCTTAGTATAGTCCATTATGCTTTCCTGAAAGTCAGTGAACAAATTAGTTCTCATTGCCTATAACATATATGTTACAAGTATGAAACCTATAATGAATACATTGCTAAGGATCATTAACATTGTATTAACATTGTATCTCATCAACACAGAGTGATTTGGATGCATGCATGTAACTAATCAGATTATTGTAACATGAATGTGTTTGGAGTTAATGGTGGAAATCAGTAGCTCAACCAATATGTAGTAAGTACCAAAATTGGTAAATCTGATAGTGACACTTGAACACAAATGGGACTGGGATTGGACTCAGAGCATTTCATAGAACTGATTCCTTCTTTCATTAGCTGGGAAAACAATGGCATGTAACAATCTCTTGCTCTATGTCAACTCTAAGTGAAACTGGACTTAATGAAAAGAACTTGAAGTCTATGCACATTGTCTGCATGTATGCTTATCCCTATAAGAGATCTTGGCATTGTGTGGCATGGCCTACACATGCAGATCAGAGAACAGCCTGCATGAGGAAATCCTTGCTTTCCACCTTGTTGAGACAAGGTCCTTTCCATGCTGTGCACCCCAGGGTAGCTGCCGAGAGGTTCCAGACACTGTCCTGCCTCTGCCTACATCAGCCTACAGCAACATAAGAGACTACTGAGTCTTGACCATTCTACAGAGTCCAGGGACCCAGGACAAACTTGTGTGGTTAATGCTTTCATTAAACCATTCCTAGACTTAAGGCTTCTGCCCAAATTAGGAGACTAAAACATGTCAAAATTACTTGGTACATCTTAATAATTTATTTTTACTTCATGATTAAAGAGAAATCACCCTCATTTTCTCAGGAAAACAGGGGTTCAAATTTGACTAGAAAACGTTGACATTATCCTGCTGTAAAGTTTGAACAGGTAATGTCCATGGATTTTCTAATTAAGGAAGAAGTAGAGAATGTAAGAGGAAGAATACTTAATATTTATTTAATTTTTTTGCTACTAAATCTGACACCACAAAATACAGTTCATAAACTCTTTTTAAATAGTTATAATTAATAGAGAGGATGATTTTTGGGAAATATTTTAATTTTTTCTTAAATTATATTCTGGTTTTCCTTTTTACACATCAGTGATGTTATAATTCTTGCATTTTCGGGATTCCTCAACTTCTCCTAAGTACACCGTTTTCTAACTTTAAAGATGATAAATACTGATCATGGGGTTTTACTTTTAATCTTGTCCTCCTCATACCCACACTTGTATACATATTTCCTATAAAAAAAAAGAATAGAAAGAAAAAACACATTGTACAGATGTTAACTGTGACACCCTATTTTTAAAAATCACCCTGTTACACATTCAGCAAACTCTGAGTTCTTTTTCCAAGGATAAATAAAAAGCTAAGCAAAACGAGTAAACAAAAATCAAACGTCTTTTATATCCCCCAGTGAGCAGTAATACGAAACCCCATAATGGCAGCCACCAATAGTCCATTACTAGATTTGATGGTTGGGGAAAGGATCAGTTGAGAAGCTGCTATGGCTGATGGGTAAAGGATGGGACTGGGTCTGTGTGAGTGTTCTAGTAGGGAGCACTGCTACAACAGTCATTAATCAAGAGCGAACCTTCCTGTTTCTAATCATAAGCAAAAGTGCAGCACACTGGGAGTGAGCCTTCTTGTTAGAATTATTCATTGGAGAATCAGTCAACCACAGACTTTCCTGACATCCAAAAGGCTGAGCGAACAGTGGGTGATTGCTCAGGAAATTTATGAGACCGACGTGAGTATTTTTCACATTCCACAAAAGAAATACAACAAATGCTTTGCTGACAAAGCTCTAGTCATTACGGATTTTATATTCCAGTTTACTGAGCAGGAAGTTCTCTGAGGCAGATGGCTTGTTTCATCACGGGAGCTTTCTTGAGGACACATCACTTAGAGAAAAACTACAGAGGCGTACGTGTTGTAGCCTGACTCTCAGCAATAGGCTGAGAGGACCTTGTCGGGGTATTTTATTTTTCGGATAAGTCTTTTTTAACTTTTAATTTGCTCCATTTCACCAGTATTTTTTTTTCATTACGTGATTAAGCAATTTTTAAGTGTTCACTCTCTGCCAGGGACTGCAGTAGGTACATTTTACAAAAAATAAAAATGTGTCCTACATCCAGAGTCCTCAGCTGAAAATACTCCGTGTTAACAGTTGATCCTGTCATGAAACCTCCTGGTAACTGGTCTTTTGGAAAGGACACTCTGGAGGGACTTTTCTGGGTTTCTTTTTAAACAATAATGCTAAAAAAAATAAAATATATTAAATAAAATACAACTACCTGATTTTCAGCAAGACATAACCACCCAGTAAGAAGCAAGGTCCCAGCTTCCGGACAGAGGTGGGTAGATTTTATCAAGTGCTGGAGTAACAGTACATGACAGTACCCCTCTCATCCCCATATGATACCTAAGAACATGGAGACACTTTGAGTCTTGTCTCCTTCCTACAAATACGGCGAGGATTAGGGGCCTGACCCACTAGGGAAGCCTCGGATAACAACAGCACCACACCATGAGGTCTGAGCAGCACACCGATAAACTTTCAATTTTGGTTCACTACAGCTCCTGGGGCGGTGTTTATTAGTTTTTTATTTTGTTATAGGTTTGTGGCTACACACGCACACACTTGTGTATGCTGAGTTCACCCTCTATCTGTCCTCTTGAATCCTGGAGTAGGTACATGCTATAAGGGTCATCAATGAAAAATACATTTTGATGCTTCTTAGAAATTACTTTTTTATTACTCAGATATATCTCTTTAATTCTACTTTCCTATTTTCTTATTTTTACTTTGAGTCAAATTATTCCATAATCACAATGTAGCATTATTTGCATAGACTCACAGAGGATAAACAAAATAAAGCTTTGCCTCTGTGTATTACCTTCTTATTTCAAACAATACACCGTAAAATAAAATTATCGAGCAGCAACAAAACAATTAAGGCGTTCTCATGAAGAACCACGTCTTTACTCTAGGCTTTTCTAGCACTTTTATTCAATCTTGAGTATTGGGATTGCACAAAGAGTATGGATATTTCACAAAGTCTAGAAGCAGAATTTGGATTAATCCTATATATGTCCCTATTTTCGTGGTACCCAAAATAATACATCTTAAAAGTTTACAGCCAGTGTAGCGTCCGCCCGTACCACGTGACAGTACAGCACTACTCCTGTATTGTGGTGCCTGCACTACAGGACCATTTGTGACCCTCGGGCAAGGGGCTGGAGATTGAAACACACAAAGACAGCATAGAGACAGCACAGACAGAGACACACACCTCTAGTCACTGGTAAAGAAGCCCCTTATTGAATCGTACCACGGAGGCTTATATACCCAACACAGTCGTCAGGTGGGCCAGCAGGTGAAAACCTCATCTCCTGGTCCTCAATCAAGGACAAAGCAACACGTGCTCAGGAAGCAGAGCTGGACACAGCTTTTGGTAGCTCAAATCAGAAAGTCAAGTAAAGGCCACTAGCAGGGGAGAGCAGCTGGAGGGCAGGACTCCAAAGGGTCCCAACAAGCCAGTGTTTTAAATACGTTCTTCCTGTTGTCCAACTGCCCTGCACCGACCCTCATACTCTGTCTTGTAAAATGAGCACCTTGCCTACAGAATACTGAATACTGTCTCTGCTCTCATCCCAAAACTCTTATGACCCCACTCTTCGCTCACTGTGGAAAAAGCACCACACCACTTCACACCACTGTCATTTCTTTAAAGTCCTCAGGTTCATCTGCTTTTGTTTATTAACTCAAATTTGCATGGGCACCTGAATTATATTTGCGGGAACTATATCCTAATCGATACATTATACACAATGTGCATGATTAAATTAGAATACTGAGCATTGTCATACCCTGAAATACCTTTTACTTAATATAAGCCTCCAAATCCATCCTCTATAATTATTTAAATATATAATAAATATTATTCATATATTTATATTGCCATACTGCCCTTGTACTCCTCCAGGACTCTTCCCATTCGAACTGTGTTATACATTTCTGAGCTCTTCTTTGTCCTTCTCTCTCCTTCACTTTTCAACTTTTATTCCATTTCTCTGCTTATCTCTGATGAAATGTTTCACTTTCAAAATGAAATATCTTTTAAATTAAACAGTATAGTTTATTTGTGTCTAACTTTAGCAGTATGGCATCGTTAAGAA
>JAQHUG010000004.1:18657993-18722372 GCA_028555095.1 Dicrostonyx torquatus
ATTTAATTTAATTAAGTAATTTAATCTTGTGCAAATGTCTGCTCTTTCAATTCTCCCAAATAATCCAAGTATTTATTGAGCAAACTGATTTAGTTTTGAAAACTTGTGTCAATAGGTATATTTATTCATGATCAGGTTTTCAAATTCATTCTTTGTTCCATTTGTCATTGATAGTTATTGCTTTCAGCAGGTTTTCTTTACATAATTATTTCAACTTCATTTTGTCTAGTTTTATCAAAGTCCAGCATTAAAATAAGTTTAATTTTATTGCCACCAGGGAAATATTAATGATGCCATTCCTACTGTTAAAAAATGTAATTTTTCATATGTTCATATTTTCCTGCACGGAGCATACACTGAAATAAATATTACCTTCAAAATTTAAAGCACAGATTTGAAATAGATAAAATGTCAACATTTTGGATCAATCATTTTGCTACAAGGATGTGAATGAATAGGTTGTATAAGTGAAACTGAATCATGTATTAAGCCATTGCTTCTTTTTCTTATTATCAAGTGTGATATAAGTGTGCAGTCTACAAAATATTAGCATTCTTCAGAAAGCCATTTCATATATGTAATTAGTTACTTCTTATATGAAGAGAAGCATGTACAAATAACTTAAAGAACATTTATGTTTCATCATCTTAGTCTACCATTGGTGCTCTCTCCATGCAACTCAGCACCTCTGGCAACACACTGGAGAGATGGGGAAACATAGACTCTATGTCAGTGTGCAGGACAGCATGGACGCTACTTTGCATAGGCTCCTATTTAAGCTCATTAGATTTAAATGCGATAGAGAGTAGCCTGTTGCTGAATGGCAGACTGTTTTTTTTTTTCCCCCATGAGCAAGGGCCTAAATTTGTCCCAAGGGCAAAATATACACAAACAAATGAATGGAAAAAAAAAAGCTCCACTATTTTTCCATTATGCTCAAAGGCTGTGAGTATTGATGTCACAATGGATTGAACATGTACCATTTGCATCATACCAGCATGTGGTACTGTTTACCAAATCTCAGCAAATACTAGACTGTAACGTTGCTCATAGCACTCAATGGCTTACCTTCAGTGGGCATTTGCCTATGAATAATGAAGAAAGCAAAAACAGCTATACAATAAAAGAAAGGGCACAAATGTAAGAATTCGGATGTTATCTGACTGTCATCTATTTGCCATAATTCAGGGTTAATGTTCACAAAACAAAAACAACTGTCAATTGAAGGCAAGGACAGAGCATGCTAATTCAAAAACCACATGTATACACTCATGTGCCTATGCAGAGTTCACAAAGAGAGTCTTGGATATCTGTCGAGTATCAGGCAAGATGCATTACAAAGGCAGGGATTGTAATGTATATCAATATGCTGTATGGTTTGGGAAAATAAGTGATATTTATGCCATCTTTACCTATTTAAGAGGCCGCCAAATTACGACTAAGGATAAATTACAATAGGGCATATCGATACTGGTGTCTTAGCTGCCTACAAGGCAGAGAAACCTGGTTCTGAGTCCATGCACTTGTGTGCAGAGGGCTGTATGTTTGCTTTCCCTTCTTCTTCCACATCTGGAATGAGGACCCACAATGAGATTTTTAGAATCCCAACAAAGACATGTATAATAAAGCCCTCCAGACTTCAGTATCTGCCACAACAAGTAGTCCAAGTTAGAGTCCAGTTATTAGACTAACATCTGCCATTATTCCAGGCCTGCCTCTCTCTCCCTCCCCCCCCATCTATCTCTCTCTATCTATCTCTATCTATTTATCTATCTCTCCATGCCTTTTGTTTTCATGGTTGTCTACCTCCTGTTAGAGTATTTCTTCTAAGACCCTAAAAGAATGGGTGAAGATATTAACAAAGAGAATGAAACACAAACCTAAGAAAGAACAGAAGTGTGAAGCAAACAAGAAAGCACTGGTGTGTGTGTGTGTGTGTGTGTGTGTGTGTGTGTGTGTGTGTGTGTGTGGTTTCTCAGGACAGGGTTTCTCTGTGTAGCAAGCCTAGCTGTCCTGGAATTAGGTCTTATAGTCCAGGTTGTAGACCAGATCTGCCTGCCTCTGCCTCCTGAGTGCTAGGATTAAAGCTGTGTGCCACCAACGCTCGGCAAAAGCACTGGGTTTTATAAAAACACATGCTGCTTTTTTGGGTGTTTCTTATGAACTCACTTAATTGTTTTGTTTCTGTCCTGAGGAGTCAATTTAAGAGGCTTTTTAAACCATCATAATGATTTGTTTACTTTCATTCTTTATACTAAAATATTTGTATTCTTATTAATTCAGCTCATAGTTATTCATCCCATATTCTCAACTACCTTATATATTTAATCCAATATTTTTGAGTTACTACTCAATAATAATAATGAAGAAACCCTGTATCCTTTGTATTCCCATGTCTACCTAACTTCCTTATGCACGGTTTTGATGAGGAAGCATTTCACTGAGTATGGCATTTTGTAAGCTCTGTAATGCTGTGTAATCCAAGCATGTCCTCATATCCATTCCTGACTCCCAGGGCTCTCTGCCAAAGCACATCCCAGCAGCTAAGTGGATGACGGATGTTTACTGTGCACTCCAGCATAAATAAGAGAGAAGCTCAAAACCTCTAGCCCTACAAAAGAGCACCATTGAGCATACACAGCTTTGGGGCCTACTAGTGTGTCCTCTGACTTAAATGCATGAAAACTCATGATCTACGTTACTAAAATAAACATGAACCGTTGATCCACTATTTATTCATACTTATTCATAACACTCTTGAGGCAATTGAGGAAAATTTGTTTATTGATAGCATGACAACCCAAGATGGCTAGATTATCCATCAGAGAAGACAGAGATGGATTTATGTGGAAGAGCAGCTTCAGCAAGTGCACTTTTTCCTTGTGGCTCAGAAAAGTCAATTCTGTCCCAATTTATGCATTTACATTCCTGTAATAAATTTGCGTTCCAGACACTCAGCCATTTTTACCTGTGATGCCTTATGAAGAAACTGAAATTTCTTCTATTGTCCTATTTTGCCTGCTTTTGTCTTCCTAGTCCCAGTAATCATTTCACATTCCTGTCAGAAAGCAGAACTGTGAGTCATTCTCCATCTTTTTGCATTCTCCAGTACCCCTTCCAATATGTCTGTAAAGCATGCGACAAGATTTATTTTCCTTTCATTTTACTGCATCACCTCAAGCCAGGCCCTTATATTTGTCCATACAATCACAGTAGCCTCGAAATATACCTACCTTCAACATTTTTTCTATTTTTCCTAGGCTGTATCATTCTAGAGTAAAGCACAGTTTTATATTTCCTTATATTTACCATCTCATATTTAACAGTAACAAAAATAACAAAAATATAGTACAAAAGACTAAGGGGCTGAGCCTTGAAATCAGGCATTTTCCCATTGACCTTTAAGAAGAAGAGAGCTAGTCATCCATTTAAGAAATACTTCTTGCCGATTGGTCAACTTTCTCCTTCCTTCTCTGGTGAAGTTATACTTCAAAAATAAAAAAAAAAAAACAGTGTCCAACACTTTCACTGTAACATGACTGTGCAATAAATAATAAAATGGCTATATATTCACATATGTGCACATGTGTATGGGGAAGAACGTGATTTTGAATATTGCTACTATAGATGAGAGGCTAGATATTTGCTCTGATTTTGAACATTAACCAATATGTAGATGTGTTGAAATATCATATCATCAATAAATATATACAAAACTATGAGTCAATTAAAATATTTTATAAGTAATCTATGTTATACCCAAGAGTAAAGTTAAAATTGAGTAAATTAAGGATATCATTAATAAAGGACTCAACCACCAGTCATCCGCAAAATCAGTTAATACTTAGAGAAAGAGAAGAATTTAGAAGAGACAAAGTGGAAGACCCTTACCATTGTCTTCAGGTTTTAGAACTGACAGGAACGATGCCACCACCCTTATGAGCTTTACCTGCACTGGTTCATTGCACTCTTCTACCTCACTTTTGATCACCCAAGTCAGTAACACTTCTACCATCCACACAAGACCTCACTGACTCCAAATTATTTTGTGCTTATTTTTTCTTCAATTTCCAACAGTTTTTTAATTAAGAGCTATCAGAGTGACAAATTTTGAAAACGTTATATGTAAACTTGCTAATGTGGTCTCTCTCTCTCTCTCTCTCTCTCTCTCTCTCACACACACACACACACACACACACATACACACTAACCTATTAGATACCAAAGTTAAACAAAATACCTAATGTCAAAAACACATCACTTATTTTGAAATTTATGGCCAATAAGTTCCCATACACTCCCCAAACATTACAGACTATTGTCCATGCCCTTGGTTGCTCTCCAGAATGTGACGGTAAAACTCTGTTGCTGAAAACCCACGTCCTAGAATAATGGATAGCAGGGAAATCAAACTGGTTCTGACCTGGAAACTGTTTTCCTGCTGACTAGCTTTCACAGTGCTGGAAAGTGGTATGTGTTTACCAAATGTAAAAAAATCATCATCACCCTTGCCCCGCTAGGAACCCAAATTCAACATATAACCCAGATTTTCTTATCTGAGAATATGAGTCATTGTTCTTGTTGGTTCTTAGGAAAGTAAAATTAAGATATCAGCTATCTTTGTGTTTTTCCCTCTTGAGCATTCATAGTTCAGTCTTCTCCACTGATGGTTAAATTCGTGTTGAGCAGCATCTGAGTAGAGTACACATTTACAGTCTTTCTATGTCTCATATGCGTCTGTCTAAGAAGCGCTAAATGCTATCTACTAAGAAGAAAATAATTTTCACCTGATTTTCTTTTTGATAGTAGACCTTAAGCAAGTAAATAAAATATAGAATAATTTCATGCCTTATTCTTAAATAATTCTTCATGTTGGCTAAGGAAGTAGTTAGTATCTACAAGTCTGGCTAATGGACAAATCATGTAATATGACCTTTAACTGTACAGGGTTTCTGGGGAAGAAAAATGAAGTCCTTGTTAGTGAATGATTTAGGCTAGGTATTAATTAAATTTGGAAAGGGATGTATGTCATGAAGTTAAATAGAGTGTATTATGTGAGTTGCATCTTCCTCAGTATGAATTGCTTGTCCTTCTCGGAGATCAATGCTGTCTGTTGGATTTGCTCTTCCACCTATTACACTTAATTAAACCGTTCGTGTCCAGAAGAGTCAGAGGTCTCCAGGAACACCTAGGGTCTCACAATGATCCAGCGGCCTCCATCCTGTCGTTGTGGTAGCCCTGGTGCTTTACAAGGAGCAGGTGTTTGCATTAGGAAACAGCTAGTATTCTAATTTTCCCTAATTGACTTGTTGGCAGTGCTGACGGAGTATAGAAAAGATGGAAGAACATGGATCCCGGGCCCGGCAAGCGCTTGGCATGGGTAGGGCCACGGAATGAAGGGCACAATCTGTAAAGAGGAAAAGACCGGGAGCTGTGAATCTGGCACACACCCCTGGCATTTAATTCACATAAAATATTAATTAAAATAATGAAGTCCTTCACGCTCAGCATTTGTTACTAAGGACAGACTATTGGTCTGCCCCTAAATGTTTCCGGATTCTTTTCTCTGACTCCCAGAGAGCAAATTCATCTCTAACCTCCAGAGAAGGATTAACACAGGCTCTTAGAATAATGAGTCTCTTACCTCCCATGTCTCTTGGGAAGGACACCAAGTCTTCTTCCAATAACCATTCCCTTGCCTTTACAACCCTAGAATCAATAAATGTGCATTCCTCTCCCTCCCCCCTTTCATGACACTCAAGCAATAATGGGCCCAGTCATCTACTTGCGCATGCTCAGGGTTCTTAAGAATTTCTTTAGCTTCCTTAATCCCAAATCGAACTGTTAAAAGAATCGTTGACCAGTCAAAGATTAAAAACAAAAAATTCTGTTCAGTGCCATGAAATATGTGGACTCCCACAGAATATCTATAACTAAAAATAATTCCCAGGGAAACCTACCAAGATCCAAATCCCTCCTGCATGATTAAATCACATTAAATTCAAATGAGAAAACTGCCACACTTTATTTGCAGAGATAACTGATACATTTGTCAAGGCTGTGTCTCTGCAACATTTCAGCAAATACCCAAAAATAAATTTATTGTCATAATTGTCATTAAGCATATTCCTGAACAATGGAGTCTGACCATAATTAATGATTAATTCATTTGGAATTCATTATGATAATAGTAAATGTGCTTCACTCATTTGATGCTTCCATTCTGGCAGTGATTCTAGGCCGTTGTTTTCTAATTTACTGATTTTAAACGTGAAAGCTCTGAGCATGTGCAGGAAAATAGTTCCACATTGCCCTCTAGCGGTGAACTGATAAAAATCCAACTTATTGTAAATTGTAGGGGAGAACATTCTGGTTTCTCAGGACACTGAAGGCTTTTTGAGCTCAAGACAAATTCAAACAATACCCTCGGTCCACATAAAGAAAAAGATATTAAAACGTTCCATACGTTCCCTAAGTTTGCCATTAAATGATTAACAAGTTTACCTTCCTTGTGCAGACAAGGTCATTAGAGGATCACACCTACTGTGGGAGGCAGAAAGCCTATTGTTTCCTCTGTAGGTCCAGAATACAGACAAAAGCATCATGTGTGTGCTAGAGAACCCCAAAGCTGGATCTCGGAGTGCAGGTGGTAACATTGCAGGTGTTTAT
The DNA here is from genome assembly GCA_028555095.1 of Dicrostonyx torquatus. Lineage (NCBI taxonomy): Eukaryota > Metazoa > Chordata > Mammalia > Rodentia > Cricetidae > Dicrostonyx > Dicrostonyx torquatus. The sequence continues at coordinate 18,664,663 of JAQHUG010000004.1, forward strand.
AGAAGCAAGTGATTACACTTCCAATCAGGAGCAGAGGGAAAACAAGAGAATCCTTCTTTCTGGCATATCCATAGTGACCACCCCTAGCTGCTGGACTTCTTAGGGATTCACAGCCCCTTCCAATACCTGGGAGGAGAAAGCTTCCAGAAAGAACTTAAAGTTCCACTTGCCCTCCTGACCATAGTAGGTCTAGATTCACAAGGATCTATTCCCCAGCACCAACTGATTAGTTTATCTAAGTTCGCTACAATTATTTAAAGGGTGTTGTGTTCACAGTAATGTCTGGGTTTCTAGAGAATTTGACTACGCTTACACCACCTTCTTTGGATTAATAGTGTCCTCAAACTGAATGATAGTTCATCTTTAGCGCCTAGGAATCATTCCCCCCTTATCATTTCTCATGCAGGATCCAAGTCTGGCTTACCTACACCAACTCTCCTTTGTTCACTCTGATTAAAAGGAAACAAATCACAAAGCCACCTAAGGCAAATAAATAGTCTAGATCCTGTGTATGGGAATACAAAAGTCCTGGTCTCATTTCCAAACCCTTGATAACTACCTAGATAAATGCAAATGTATAGGTGTATGAGATTGAGCTAAATTAAATCTTAACTACAAAAAGCCATGTCCTATTTCATTAGGTTAATACCAAACATAAGTGTTTATGTCTTACTGTATAGATGAATCATCTGTCTGAAATAAGACATTAGATCTAGTAACACTAATATAACTAGAATGGGTAATTGTCACAGTAGATGAGTATTTTTTTCTACCTTTCCTAAGTGTATTTTCATCATTCCCAGATTTCCTTGAAATATTTTTGCTTTCTATGTTCTCCCCTCCTAGACCCCACTTCCTACCACAAGCCCCACTTGAGAGTAAATATCTGCTAGAAACCCTTCTCAGATGGCCTGATCCTTCATGACCATTTCAGTCCTCTAATCTCAAATAGCATTCATAGAGCATACTGTATATTTTATTGCTTAATTTTATGTAGTATTTCTTTTCTCCCCTGCTCAGAATTAACTTACTAAGCTAATAAGGGAGGTTCATATTTTACAGCCAGTCTTGAATCTCAGAGAACACTTGACATTTGATTATTGATTAACTTCCTTAAAAATAAACTACTTTGACAATAAACATATGTGCGTTTCTCAGATAGTTATGTGATTATTTGACAACCTGAGAGCTGACCAATGGTTTTTAGCCTAAAATAGCTCTATAAATTAGCATGTTTTCATCTATTTCAGAGAGTGGATACACTGAGGTTCCTTTGATGATGACTTTCTTTTTGGGGGGGGTGTTTTTTAGAGACAGGGTTTCTCTGTGGCTTATGGAGCCTGTCCTGGAACTAGCTCTTGTACACCAGGCTGGCCTCGAACTCACAAAGATCCTCCTGCCTCTGCCTCCTGAGTGCTGGGATTAAAGGCGTGAGCCACCACTGCCCGGCCGATGATGACTTTCTTGAATGGTCAGTGGAACCCTCTATACAATAATGCTTGATTGTGTAGACAGGAGATTGCCATCCTCATTGACTTATTTTTCCCTTTCTAGGATGACAGGATGATTTAATCTCAGTTGTCATGTTTCCATCTCCAAACTTGGGATCATCAGATCCACACACAGCTGCAGCCTATACACTGGGGATGCTTGTGCTACCAAGTCTGTACTTCTTGACCTTTTAAGTGACTAGAACATGACAACAGATTAAAACACTTCTTTAAAAAGATTTGAACTTCTTTTTTCTCATTCAAATTTGGGGACATGTGACTTTAACTACTATGTGTTAATTCTGTGTCCTTCTATCTCTACCAAGACTCTTGCTTAAAATGGCACAGTATATGTAAAATTGTAGCACTCATATTCTTTCATCGCTTTATCTATATTATGTTTGCCTTAGAATGACAGTAGCAGAAGTTCCACCATCATAAAAATGATTTGGTTGGTTGTTGTATATACACGACCATTGTGATCTATTGATTATCTGATCATTACAGTATCATAGCATAGGCCAATACATAATGAAATCTCTCCTGACAGTTTTAGTTTATTCACTTTATTATTCAGAAGTTAGCTTTCAGGCCGTAGTTTCCTCTGGTCATTTTGAATGTCTAAAACTCATTTTCCATTAGTTCTGGTGGTCAATAAAATGAAATGCAATAGCAGTTTGGAAATGAATAGTAGTTTGCATTTTTAAGATTAAGTCAACAAAAGGAAATGCATCCCTGTGAATTTATTGTGTCCGTTTGGGATTTTCTTCAAGGATTCCAACTTTCATATTTGATACCTTTTTCCACGTCATTCTTAGCTCAGGTGCTGTTCTGTTTTCATTCTGTTTGTATGATGAACACCGTGAACAAATGCATCTATAGGGAGGGTTTATTTCAACATACAATTCCAGTTCACAGTTCATCACTGCGGAAAGTCAGTGTAGAAACTGAAGCAGAAATTCGAAGCATACACCGTAGGGATGTCCTGGTTGCTACAGGTTCTCTGGTTCAGGTTCATCAACCTTTCTTATACAACCCAGTCTCACTTGCCTGAGTTGTACTATTTCTCACAATAGCCTGGATAGTCCCATGTCAATCATCAATAAAGGCAATTTCTCACAGACATTATCACAGGACAATCTAACATGGGCAATTCTTCCATTGAAATTCCCTCTTCTCAGGTTCCTTAAGGTTGTGTCAAGTTAATTTAACTATTATTGGTCCTGTCCTGGAGCAGAACTCTCACTGGTTCGTTCCAATTATTTGTATTTGTTCCCTAAACTAGTACGTCTGAGGTTCTTCGGATGCTTCTCATTTCAATTCTGATGCTCACTTTTGGTTTTGATTGACACAGACATGGCTGATACTTGGGTCACTGGGCTGGCAGCTGATAACTCACAAAAACTTTGTGTTTCGGGGATGAAGGGCAAATATCATCGCCTATCTTGTACAGCGTGTCTAAATGCCCTTGTTTCCTCACCTACTTATGCATTCCCTGCTTGTGTGAGGATTCAGGAAGATGGAAAGTCTCTATCTCCATTAGAACGGGTAGTTCCCAGAATCCAACCCACTCATTTTCAAACATCAATTCATTTAAAATATTATATTAAATTTGTTTTCAGGGAATGTTCACCATAGGCATTTCAATACACTAATTCACATGTCCAATTTGTTTCTGTTTTCAGAGTCAAGTTCTCATTATGTAATCTCCTTAAAAGCTTTCAACAATGCAGGAGAAGGGGTCCCTCTTTACGAAAGTGCCACAACACGCTCCATAACAGGTATGCACCCATCGTCAGTTCTCTTGAGACAAGGTGATCAGTGCTGCGATTATGGTGAGAAGGGGCAAAATTTTCAAAAGAAAACTATTAAAACGAATGCATGAAATTATTATGAATATATGCATACAAATATACACATTATTTTTGAAGATTTCATTCTCCAAATGAATAGGAAGGATTTATTCTATACATTAGTATGTAGACTTAGAGAATTTCACTCTTGCCTTCACTATCATTTAAGAAGTTTTATAATTTTATACCCTGATATGATTCTTCATTCTGCTAACCAGTCTGTCTTAGACACTGCCATTTGAGCAGGAAGTTTGTGATCGAGGCTCTAAATATTTAATGGGTGTTTATTTCTCTCAACATGAACCTGTAGACAGGTAACAAGGTTAAGCTGGAACATTGGAGTTGGTTGGATTATTCCAAATCACAAAGATGAATCCTAAACTGGCACGTAGGTCATCTGGAAAGATTGGTTCCAAGGCTCATTGTCTAAAGAATAGCTATATGAGTTTAAGTAGAAAGGCAGTAAACAAAGACAAAAGAATAGAAGAGCAGGAAACTGTGTTAAGAGAGATATAAGTCACTGATGGAGGTTGTTAATAATGCTATACCTGCTCAAAAATGGAGTATGTGGATACCTAGAAAAAAACCATAACCCCATATTGCTCCTAAAAATATTGTTCTCAACAACTTGTCTAAAACTTAGACAAAAAAAAGTTTTATGTCTTCAATTAATACTTTTTGCCTGTCTTCCACACCTCCAGAAAGCTACATCCTTCCAACTTCATTTGACTGGCCATAAAAATTCACTTTAATGGGTTGGGGAGATGGCTCAGAGGTTAAGAGCACTGGCTGCTCTTCCAGAGGTCCTGAGTTCAATTCCCAGCAACCACATGGTGGCTCACAACCATCTGTAATGAGATCTGGGGCCTTCTTCTGGCCTGCAGGCATGCATGCAGACAGAACACTGTATATAAAATAAATAAATAAATAAATAAATAAATCTTTAAAAAAAATTCACTTTAATTAGAATACAAGGCTTAAGAGGCAAGCTTCAGATTTCGTACCAAGCATCAGAGAGAAAAACTACTGGAGTGCAGATTTCAGATGAGGATGCATGACTGTCTAGAGAGTAAATATTACCACTACCTAGATTTACTTGAAGTTTATATAGTTTGTGTTTAAAGTCCTTGGTTGCCATTTACAGACTATACTGATGATGGTTTACCTTTCAGACGCTCTCCAAAGATGTTAGCACTTATTGTTAGCCAGGTGTTCTTTAAAAAGTGAAGTTGTAATTCCAGAATCCTTGAATCATTGACCATTGGTTTCCAAGTCTGACATCCTCCACCCCCCTAAAAGATACAAAATTGGGAGCTATCATTTGAGACAAGATCTTTTGCTATGCCACCAAAGGTGTTTATAAATGCTCAAAAAGAGTAAACATGAGGTTTCCTAAGAAAAGTATCATCTTCATTGTTAGAAAAATGATGTGCATTGAGTTCTAGATTTGAAATTAAGATATAGAATAATAGATGAGCACTTGGGATTTCTCCACCACTCCTTTGTCTCAGATTGTCCCAAAAGTGAGGTTTATTGGGAAATAGGATACTGTGCTTGCACCTGAGATTCCCCTGGTTGACCTTATGTACGTCATCTCTGTATTGTTCACAATGAAAAGAACTAAGCAGTTTCTCATTGTCAAACTAGCACTGAACTGTGATCAGGTGACATAAGATTCCACCAAGGCCGGTTTTTCAATGCTTTTCTTTTATTAATACGAAATTTAAATCTCACGAACACGACCTACTGGGCATAAACATGAAAGTCAGTTTTCCAGTAGAACATGAGAGAGAGAGTGAAGATGGCAGAGTTCAGATAAACTGAAGGTAGGCTGTGCAGAAGGAAGCGGCTGTGGTATTAACAACTTTCCCTGTGGCATTTGCTGTCAGTTTTTAATTCTCAGCATATGGCATCGCCACGGTGTTTTCTCAAGCACCAGTGATCCATAACACAAGTTTTATTTTCATGTTACAACTCTGATTCTAATGGATCTGAGAAATGAAGTGATGCTAAAGTTGGAAATTATGTCAGGAAATTTATTATTGAAGAATAGCCGGTGATGGGCTGCAGAGGAATGCATAAAGCAACCCCTTCACAATAAAGAATATACACTTTCCCTGGAAGGAGAATTATTTTTATGCTTCTACACAGCATGGAGAACAAAGGGCAAACAAATGGAATCAAAGGCTAAGGCTCTGAGAGGATCTCTTATCAATAAATGTGTCATATTGTCATGTAAAAAAAATTCTTTATCTTTGAGTTTTTGCAAAATATTCCCATGAGAAGTCCTGGAAGGAATCCAGCAAAAAAGTAAACATAAAATATACTGAAGGCAATGAAAACTTTAGGCTAGCGTAACCATAAGGCCTGGAGCATCTAAACACATGTGCTCATAGCCTTCGGTGAGTTCTGGAGTCTTCTCTCAGACTGGGAATAAGAGTTCAAGCCACTGAAACGTCCAGCTTGGCCACACACGGGAAAATTCTCTCTCCTTCCGTCAAGCTCTCTATCTCTTATTGTAAAAACAAGTTGTTTTCCACCTGGAGAAGAAAAAGGGCAACGAATAATCAGGAGTTAATGAAGTTCATTCTTTGAATTCATTTATTCTGAACCATTTTAGTGAGCTTTAAACGAAGTGCAATCCAGTTGAAAATTATCAATTTTAATGCCAATATCAAATGAGTAGCTAAATGTAGAGGTTAGGGACTGTTTGTTATTCTTCAGCAAAATTATACATATATAATATTTTATATTAGTATATGTTATAATTATAATATATATAATATTATGTATTTGCATACATATATATGCTCACATAAACATGTACATCTTCATGTGACTTTAAAATTTAAAAGCATATAAGACAACCTAACAGAGGACAACTCATTGAAGTAAAACAATTTAGTAGCAAAAGAATGCTTACATCCAATTATTAAAGAAATTCCTGATCAGGGAATCAAAGAGCATTTGCAATACATGTAGCATGTTTTCACACTGTTGCTCGCTGTCTCCTGGAATGCTCTGCTCTACTGGAGATGTAGTTTATCTGTTCTGTCCCTTATAGTGGGGACAAAGCTCTTATGGCCACTGAATGATTGAAATTGATTGCCATAAAAAATGAATAAATGTTCAAGTAATTATTTATGTAGTTTGCATTGATAGAAGCCACAGAGCGTATTTTTTTATTACATTATGCACCAAAATTTTAGAGGATTATCATAGAGAATGGTGAAAATAAATCATGTTCCCTAAGATAGGAAATAAAACTTGGCCATTGGCAGAATTTTCTGGATCACATTAGGACCATAGGTAAAATCCCAACAGAAAATACTGCTTTAAATGCAGTAGGATTATTCTGTAATTCTCCCTCAAATACTCAATAAATAATAACCATGAACACTTTTATTTTGTGTTGGATTGACTATTATCATTTCCTAATTCAGGATCACTTGACTTCAAAGCATTACAAAAGATGCACATTAGAGACCATGTTTACATGAACTAAGTGGAACCAAGTAATGACACAGGTGGTAACCCATGATTTAGATAAGTCAAAAGCAGGTCATACGTTGGACTCCTCCTCCTCTATGCATCAGTTTCTTCTTCCAAGGTCAGGCAAGGATAGAAACGCGAAAGGTAGTACTTGCTTCACTGCAACACAAGCATCTTTTCCTGCGAAACCAACCTGCTGTGAGATTTCAACCCTTGTAGAAGTGCAGCGTCTCCTGCTCTCCCTTCATCATTTCAAGAATCCATTTGGATTTAAAGGAGCCCTTAATAAAAAGAGACATCAAAAGGAATACAGAAAACCTGGGCTCTGACATTAAATTTTAATCCCAAATCTATCATTTCTCTCTCTCTCTCTCTCTCTCTCTCTCTCTCTCTCTCTCCTTTTGTTCCATTTCTGTCTTCAGTTTTTAAAATTTCTTCTCTGAACCACAAACCAGTAGTAACCCAGTAACATGCTAAAAAATTCGTTGGAAAGCACAATGATGAATAGATGAGAATCTGAAATTCAAGGAAAAGAGACAGTCATCAACAGAACAGCCACAACCACTCGGCTTTGAACTCAGCTATTAAAAACATAAACTGTATAAGCTGCTACTGAGAATCCTCTACATTTTATCTGATCTCATTCCCTTAAATGACTTCAAATGCCCGGTCTTAGAGCTGTGCTGTCAGCTTCAATTTTTTGTTAGATTCCTTACAGCATCATGGAAAGGTCGGTTTTTCAACCTGTTATCTATAAATTTGAGTGCCTCAAAATGGAATGATTATTATTGCCGCAAAATAAGCTTCTGAAATTGTGGTTGTCCCAGCATAAGATAAGTGTAAGGGTTTTGGAGAATTGGGTAAAATCACACATTATTCTTCAGATCCCAGTCATGTTATTGGTCAAAGCACGTTCATATCTCCATGGAAATCTCATCACTCTGGAGGAGTTAATTTGTCTTCCTATCCATTGATGTGCATTCTTCCCACTGAACTCGCAGTTTCTGAGTCAGGAATGTAATATCGGAATACCTGGCTGGACTGAAAACAGAACTAACCTCGTGTGTGTGTGTGTGTGTGTGTGTGAATATGTGTGTGTAAATACAGGAAGATGAGCACTTTTATTAGAGTTTAATATTACAATCTAAGAAAATGTGCTTACCAGGTGCCATCTCACACACAATTATAGTACGACAGATGTATGTTGGCCCATGTGACCATGCATATCTCTTCACTGTGGTTTTGTGCTTTGATAGAGAGAATGATATATATCAAGGTTCTTTCATTATAGTTTGTGTGTTGGCTGAACACTATTTATAGAGATATAACCTAGATAATAGTATTAGAAGTACAAAACCCCAATAAACTGAGATATAAAGACAAATATTAGGGTATCCAGTAGCATTCATTTCCATTTCTGGAAAAATAATCAGAAATGTCATTTTTATTGTTACTTCAAATCATTGACAAATCATGTACCTGATAAAGTAGTATACAAGCCTTTATAGGAAACAATGTGTAACATTCAAACAAGTTGAGCTTCTAAGATATGAAATCTAATTACATATAAATATAAAGAAATACTGTTATTTTAACATAGTAATACTGTTCTTATTATATGTTATGGTTTAATTAATTGCATTTTCTTTTGTTCTTCTCATGTTCCCTTTCATCATTCTTGCCATGCATTTAACTCATTGTGATGTGTTACCACTGGTATTTATTTTAACTCTTTGTTTACACATTTATCCGTTGGTTTCATTTGGTGGGTTTTGAACCCAGATCCCACTGACCCCGTTGACTATTATCCTTTGCTTGATGATTTCCCCACCTCGGGCCCAGATGTCTCCACCCCCATGCTCCCACCAGTAGGTGTACAGGCTGTGGCTCTTACCCACGAGGCTGTGAGGGTCAGCTGGGCAGACAACTCTGTCCCGAAGAACCAAAAAACATCCGACATGCGGCTTTACACTGTCCGGTGGAGGACCAGCTTTTCGACAAGTGCCAAGTACAAGGTGAAAATCAAATTGACTTCACGAAATTTAAAGTTATCTTTCATATGCTTGGTGTGTTGTGTTCCATGTCTCCTGGTGTGCCATAAACCGCTTTTGCATACACTGACTTTCACATACTAAAGCAAGGCATTTTAATAGCTGAATATCTAATTAGTTAAGGAAAAGTATGCCTTCGGAAATCAACAAAAGCGAGGTAGGAAAATATCAAGAGCTGCAAGAAAGATGTTTGAATCCCACCAGATGCTGCTCGCACCAGACTTGTGCTTTCCACAGAAAAGTCGTTTTCCTTTGGAAATAGAAGGGCTCCAAGACCAGCTCCTGAACAGATTATAATATGATTCCTTGACTCAGAATCTAGATTGCTGTCCATTAATCGCACAACCCACTCATAGAGGGTACAATGTGGGGTCAGGGATGTGAAGACACTTTATAGCACCCTAGAAATGAATTTCAAGGCATTAACACTGAGTTCCTTATTTAGCTTTGAAACCATATTCCTATTGTTGTAAGGAAAATCCTTTAAATGAGCCTGAGTTATAGCATCCTCCTGTTCATATTAATTTCCAAACTGTTTCATACTCATCCCCAGAGATCACTAGTGATATATAAGAGACTCTCATTTCACTTTTCCATCTTTCCTGCCCAAGTTCGGCAATTCAATCTAACAAAGAAATTTGTATAGCCTTCTAAACTCAAGAATGTGTGAATGTTTTTAAGTAGTAGACAGTGTCAACAAACTGGAGAATCAACAAACTCCTGTTCTGTATCTATAACAGTTCTAGACCATTTATTCTGAAATAAAGTTTTAATTCTGCTTACTTAATATATAAATAACTTGGAATGCCTTATGCACCCATCTTAATAAATGCATGCTTGGAAAAAAATTCATAAATGGTTCATGTAAGGTTACACAGCTGAAAGTTAATAGTTTACAAGACAATAACTGGGAATAAAAATGAATTTTAACATTATAAACTCATCATCCGGGTACTAAAGCACAAGGATTGGCAAGAGTTTGAGGCAAGTCTGGGCTACCGTATGAGGTCTTCTCTAAAAATAAAGTGAAAAAGAATGTAAATGTTACTCCAAAACTAAGGGATCCAGTAGCTTAACCCTAGCTCTTCTGTTTCCTCATACCCACTTTTACCACTTTTCTTGGCACTCCACAGAAATAACTGCTAAAGAGAATTTCACCCCCCCTTCCTCCCGCTGAGTTCCTTAGTCTGATTGCAAGGCATTGGAAATTTGGGAGATGCACCCGTCTGGGGATTTTTCTGGCCCCCAAATTGGAGATAGAGGAAAATCACACTGGTTTCATGATACTGCCTCTGTGTGCAATCATGCTGGAGTTGCTTTAGTGTCTTCCATCTTTTAAGTGGTCAAAACTTTTGATTTATTATAAGTCAACTTTTAGTTGAAACAATAAAATAATAATAATAATAAAATTTTTCTTTGGTATTTCTGCCCTGGTAGACCAGGCAAGTCCTCAAGCAAGTCTATACAATATCATAGATAAAAGATATGTTATAAGTAGCCTATCTATCTCCTTACAGTATTAGATTTCAGATGCAGCAGAACCATAAATAAAGATAACATTATCAGGAAAGAAAACAAAAAGAATATATGAGAGTATTAAGAAATACCTCGACATATAGATTGCTCAGTTTTGAGTTTAGTTTCAGAAAAGACTGTTCCCTACTTTAAAATTGTTATGTTCATAACTTTGTAGATATATTTATTTTGCAGGACAGATATGGGGACTTTTGCCAGAATATGAAATAAGATTTCAATTATTTTCTTTAGCCTCATTTGAATAACAAGATCCAAGTTTTCTTGAGGCAAATAATTTCAGTGAAATGGCTAGTACAACAGACATGGAATTACTCAGACTCACAAAGAATTTGAGGACCAAACAGAACAGATTTCAATTGGGCCTTCTCGGGTGAAAGGAATTATCTAATTTATTACAAACAGCCCTCTTCACATGCACAGGTACACACACACATCTACTTCTGCACACTGAGCTGAAGAGGTCTCTAAGTTGGGCAGTTGAACAGTAAGAATGAAGGGAGAGGATGACAAGTCTATGAGAAAGATGTATCATAAATATTGAAGTTATTAATAATAAGTGACTTGGTTTGTACTTCATGCTTTTCAAATAATGTTCATATCTAAACTAAATCTTTCGTTCCATAATAGTTTAATGAGATAAGCAAGACATACTCATTTTAGGACCAACGGGACTTCTAGAGTAAAATCACATGGCTTTAAGAAATGCATCTGTGGTTTGGTCATATCACTGAGTCTCACTGTCTCAAATTGGACAATAATTCTGAAAATGATATTTTCATTACTTTAATTCCTATATTGATTTTCCTATAAAAATATGAACTTCTTTTAATTTTCTCTACAATTATTTAATCACATACTGTTTTACATGAGTTTCTACTAAAAATATAATTATTGGCGGTTGCTTAGAGCTTAGCAGATTTGTTGTGAATGTAGTAGAATATGGGATGTTATGTACTCAGTCCCTCCCCTTCCTCAAGATAGAACTCAAGTTAAAATTTAATATTGCTAAAGTAATGAAAATGACATGAGACAATGTCTAATGTATTATAGATAGCAATTGTTAGCACTTGCTCTAGGCCAAGCACTGTTTTCCTTCACCTACTTCACACAGCAAATGACAATATAAAGTCTGTCGTATTAACTGAAACTTACAGAAAAGAAGATGGCAGCTTGGGAGCTCAGAGAGGTATTACCCAGCTATCCTGTATTTACAACTGCAACCATATATGATTTTCCAAAGTATTTTGAGATTTAACCATTCATTGTAGCAATAGCTCTCTATGAGTGTCTGGAGAAATCATTCTGATAAATGCTTCTCAGATTTTAATTTGATAGTATGAATGGGTACATCATAAAATGTTATTAGTTTCTTTTAATTTTTATTTGTTTTAAAAAACATGTAGAATTTTCATAACTATAGCCTAACCTATACTAGAATTTGATTTAATAATTTTTGCCATAATCCAGTAATAATGAGATACTTTATATCATCAACCAATGGGAAAACGCTTTAATTTTTCCAGATGTAAATACCAAAAACATATTTAAATATAGAAGCAAAAGGAAGCATTTAGCTTGGGAAAAGACAAAGATATAAGCACTAAGCAGAAGTTGATGTTTTTAAGAGATTTGCATAGTTTAAAATGAGCCAGGTCATATGGAAAATAAGCTTTTACCTGTGAGACTAGCCTGCATTTCCTTTATTATCATTTTTGCTCTTTGCGTAAGCAAGAAAGACACAATTTACTTATTTTCTAGTAAAATAATCAAACTTGTTTATAATGCAGCAAATGAACTCAAAAACCATATACAATATTCTACAATGCAATTTCATTGTTTAATATTTATCCAATTTGCCGATTCTTTTTTGATCAATTGCTGTTCTTTCTATACATGTTTCTGTATATGTGAAGCATTCAAAAAGGGAGAAACCATGTCACACAGACACATTCTTGCCCTTCTTGATCAATAGGTATTTGGAAGCACTCAAACTTTGAAACTAGGTCTTGATTTTAAATATCTTAGCCACTATAATGCTATTAAATTAATTATTTGCAGGTGAAAATTATGATGACTAACAGAAAATAAATAATACTAACTCCCCAAAATCCAGATTTCAATGATAAAGCTATGAATTTAATCCAGGTCCAACTAGAAAGTGTTTTGAAAGGGGGTTGAAAATAAAATTTGTCTTCTGCCTGTGCTCATGGGAACAGGGAACTAGCCCTAGTTGTCTTCCCCTTAGAACAAAGCACTGCCTGATGTTATTAGTAAATCTCACATATGTGAACAGCGTATACTGACTGGTACAGAAGGGGCCTAGCTATCCTGTTATTTTGAACTGTTATCTACTTTTGGCTGACTCATTAGCTACTTGTTTTACATGTCTTGATTTGCTGAATTGACAGTTCGTTCTTTTTATTTCTTTGCTCATTTCTGGTTTGTATAGTCAGAAGACACAGCCTCTCTCAGCTACACAGCAACCGGCCTCAAGCCTAACACGATGTATGAGTTCTCAGTCATGGTGACGAAGAACAGGAGGTCAAGCACATGGAGTATGACCGCACACGCCACCACCTATGAAGCTGGTATGTGAAGAGACACTGGCGTCAAAGGCTTGTGCTTGGTCTAAGTAGCAGTGTTCACAAATTCTGTGGACACTGGGACAGAGGATTTGTATGGTTTCAAAATTATACCTTGTTCTGCATTAAATAGTATATCCTGCACAATTCACAGCACTTCTATAGTTAATAGATATTATTCTACTCCCATGGAAGAGAAAAAGGTGTATCAACTTAAACAATCTGGTGGAATGATTAATCACTGATTATTAGAATGAGTTCTTTAGAACATTAACTCATAGGACCCGAATATGAATTCTCTTCAATGTGTTTGAGTAAATAATGGGAATCTAATTACTGAACTCTATCTGATAAAAGGGTGCTTTAAGCAATAGTCGTAATAGATATTGGGTAATTTGAGGCAAAATTTAAAAATTACAAAATTGGTCTCCTTTTTTTAATTCTAATTAGGACAGCTGGAATAGGAAGTATTTCCTGGTGGCCTTGGTCATACTTTGGAAATAGGGTCACAATGAAAATCATGTATAAATTTTGAGAGAGCTTGGATCTGTATCAGTATAAGACAACACAAAGTTCAGCAGTCAAATTTTCCAGGGATAATAAACCTATAGTTAAAACATTATTAAATCTGGCATTAGCATTTACCAAACCCTACCTTTTAAAGAATATTTTTAAAACATATTTTATTTTGCTTTTTATTATTTTTATATTGGGTGTCTTTGTTTTGAGTGTGCACACACGTGCAGGTGCCAACAGTGGCCAGCAGAGGGTGTGAGAACTCTTGAAGTCACATGACCTGGGTGCAGGAAACTAACTCAGTTCCTCTGCAAGAATCTTAAGGAAGCAGGAAGAGGGCGGTGGGGTAGTGGGGGAGTAGGAGGGCTGGGAACAAGGGGAGTAAATGTAAATTTTTCTTTTAACAATGAAAAAAAACCTAAAAAAAAAAAGAATTATTTGTGCTCTCTTAGCCACTTATTCTCCAGCCCTAATAGTTTCTAGTTTTAACTGGTTTGTTATTTATATTATATTTAGGCATGTATTACACTAAATATTCTCAAGATTTAAAAAAAATTATGCTAATAAAGTTCTCATAAGTGAGCAAAATTTATATTTTTCCACTAGAATTTGTCTCTTGATGTTGCAACTTTAATTTTATTAATGATTTCTGCCTTAATTTTTAGAGCTCTACATTTAGAAGGTACTTCTATCTATAAAAATCTTTCTTGAGCCAGGCAGTGGTGGCATTCACCTTTAATGACCCAGCACTTGGGAAGCAAAGGCAGGCAGATCTCTGTTTGTTTGTTTGGGGCCAGACTGGACTACAAGAGTTAGTTCGAGGAAAACTTTCTTCATAGTCTAAATATAATATTATTCATTGTAGATTACTTATTATACATTATTAAGTTTCACTTATTAATTGTGACTTGGATGCCAACATCAGCAGTTTATAAAGGAAATGAGGTTCACCCAAGTGAATTGCATACCATGAGGACTATAAAATACCCATCTCTGTCTTTTTACCCTAAAGGTCAGGAACAGAGTCAAATATAAACTATCAAAATAAAATTAAAATGAATAAGTAAAACCTGATAGGATTTGGCTGAAAGAATATTCATTTCACCTTAAAGTAAGCAAATGCATGCATTTTCCCATTCATAGTCATAAAATGCACACCAGCATCTGACTTGCAAAATGCACTCTACACATTTCTCATCAAGGACCTAGCCTCATGGAGGCACCAATGGTCATTCCCAACACAGACAAAAAGATAATAAGTTTGAGACCTGTGGTTAGTAGACAGAGTGACTGTCAAATCAGATAATGATCTGAGCAAAGGTATAACTAGCATGGGGATGAGATCCCTGGGTGATTTTGAGAAGAAAGAAGCAATTCACAAGTGTCCGTGAATTCTGTAATGGTGAGGAGGAAATGAGATGGATAAAATAACTTGAAGATCTGCTTTAATTCTGAAATAAGATACAGTCACCAGGGCTTCCTTGCTATAAGCTGAAGTGCCTCTGTAGCAAACCTAAGGATGGTTGGCAAATTTTTAAATTAAAATAGTTCATTATGTCCAGATGGGGAATCTTTTATTTAATTTTGATTAGCTATATTAAAATGCAAATAACAAGAATGGTGCCAGAAAAGAGCCAGTCACAGTTATAAGAAACTATCACTGCACTGCCCTCACCGGGCTGTCACGCTTGTGTTTTGAACCTGCATGTCTTCCTTGTTTGTATCATACAATATTCAACTGTTCAGAACACATTATGGGTATTTCTTGAGATAGTTGTGAAAAAAAAGTAAAGAAAAGCTGGTTGAAAGAGTCTAAATTACAAATCTGTGTAGCCTTGAAGCCTGTATGGCCTAGAGATGGTTGTTTTTTTTTTTTTTCCAAAAAAAATTCCATATGTTTCTCTAAAAAGGAAAAGGGGCAAGGGAATATTGACAGTCTAAATAACAAAAGCATAATGTAATTTCCATGTCTTCAAACTTCTAAGTCTAGAAGGTTTCCCCTCAGTTCAAATAATTAATGAAAAAATTGGAAATCTGTGGATGGGGGACAAGTGAGAGCCATAGATATCATAAGGTTTACTCAGTATACTCAATGGGTTCATTTGTAACTTCCAAGCCTGTGATAGGTACTAGGCATGAAAGAATGCAGTCTCTATTTTAGAGAGAATAACAATCATTTATAGGATAACTATATTGAAAATCATGAAGTAACATAAGAACCATGAAGCATCATAAGAAATAAAGTCACCAAATTTGGGGCATGTTGAAATTGTAGGAAACAGTACAAAGTACTAATTACGCTTAAAAAAATACAGGGAAGGTTCCAAAATAATACCTAGTCACAGTCTGTGGCAATCATTAGGTACTAGTGGGAACCATAGGGGTCATTAAGTCCATTTCTTTCCCAGATATTTGGGGTACATTTGCAGCTCATGGGGAAATTTTAAATATTTGAGCCAATAAGTGCAACATGGAAGTTTCTATTCATCATTCACACAGCTGAAGAATAAACATGTGCACGCATCTGAAGCACATGAATTAGCAGAGTGTTTGAGGAACCAACTTCTCAGAACATTACTATATATTTATATAGCAAAAAAAAATTTGAAGGATTTTTCTTTACCTCTTTTCAATACCTGGACTGACTGGTAAAGTAACCTTTCCATCATCCTTTGTCAATTTCCTAAATAAATATCAATTTGAACTTTAACATAGGTAAGAAAATAGTTATTCTGACAAGTCAAAATCTCTTTATTTCTCTCATAATTTAAAATTATATATATGATTTGTGTAATATTTAAATCAATTCTGACTGTATCTTGTCTTTCTATTCATGGACTATGAAATATCTTGAATGAACTCTTTAGGAAAATAATCCTTTTGTAAAATGCCATACTTCTTTGATATTTTGCTGTAAATCTATGTTGTTCTTCCAATTCCTCTTGACATATATTTTCTTCTTGTCCATCTCATCCCACCCCATTCTTTCTTCTTTTCTTCCTTTTTTCCTCCTCCTGCAGGTTAGTGTCATTCCCATTTTTCTTTGAAAATTTAAATATATTAAGTGATTGACAACATATCAAAATTAGCCTAACTTTGGATAACTAGAGTTCCAGTGGCCTTTGAGGAAATAAAATATGACATGTAGGATTGATTTGTGTCTTTCCATTTGGTTCATATCTACAAATACACAGGAAGTTATTCTGGAAGCGGAGTGTAGCTTATGTGATGACTTAGTCTATGTGACATTCAGAAGCACTAAGGAAAAGAGAATGAAGATGGGGTCGAATGGAAACCTAGTTCTGTTTATCTTATTCACTGGAGTCCTATTTGGAATCAAGTGAATTCTAGCAGAACACAGATAGAGAGAAGAGATAGCTCTGAATCTGCCTGTGTCCGACTAAGGATAACAAAGAGAATGCAGATAATGAACTTGGAACGTTGCTAGCTACTTAGAAGGGAAACTGTCTTCTACGGGATAATAAACAGAGCAGCAGAGTTCAGGGAGATGCTGAATGGGCTGCGCACAATTGGTTCCATCTTTAGACTACGTTGGCATTTAATTTTGCAAAACATAGAAGAAACAGATCTGAAGAGAGCAGAATTTCTTGGTATCTTATTTCATGTCCAATTGATGAAAGTCTCTTCTATATTACTTGTCTTTTCTACTTTTGTTTCTCAATTTCTGTTCTCCCTTAGAAAATACCTAGTACATGTTTAACCTATAGTATTTAACATGTTTTTACGGAGTTTTGTGTTTGTAGTTTTTTTCAGTTATTAACTATAGTTTCAGTAGATTCCTTAATTGGAGTTAGGCAGTTCATGTGTTCATTAAGCATACAGTTCTATATACATACATGAGTGTGGGCTCACTTCAAAACACCTATTGAATCCTTCAGCCCCGTATTTCCTGACACCTTTGGAAGATATTGAGCTTCCATGGTAAAGTACCAACTCTACTTGTTCCCTTCTGCCATCCAAATACTTGCAATGAATTGTGAAAGGCAAAATAAACAGGACATGCCTGATGATAGATCTGCGACAAAAACGCCCACCAGCTTCTTTTTTCCACAACCAATGACAAGACCTTGTCTCCCTCTCATCTCACAGCCCCGACATCTGCTCCCAAGGATTTGACAGTCATTACTCGAGAAGGAAAGCCTCGGGCTGTCATTGTGAGCTGGCAGCCTCCCTTGGAAGCCAATGGGAAGATCACTGGTAAGCATCAAAGCTTCCTCTCCAGCCTTATCCCACCTTGACCTGTGGCCCTTGCTTTGCTTACTTCACAGCTGCTCTTGCTCTTTGTTTCTGATTCAGCATCTTGGTTCCTTTCCTCATCTTCTCTGATTGGTGCGTCTTGTCCCCCAACCGAGGCTGTAGTTCTCTTAGGGTTCATACAAGTACACATACATGAATATAGGCTTTTAGCTTCTGTGCGAAATATGTGTGTTTCATTCAGGATAGCCATTTGTGTTTTGTCCTGTGGAGCATTAAGACAATCTTCTTATGGAGTGACTGTAAAAATGAATGACTGAAAGGAAGCTGATTGATTGACAGTTACATAATATAAAGGATTTCTGATGGCCTTGCATTTTTGTGCAACATGTGCAGGAGGTTTGTCTTGGGATTTTTAACTTCTCCTTTAGCTTTTAGCTTCATTCTTAAATAATAAGGTTCAGAAAATACTTAATATTGACTGACAGAAATTGAACATAATGAATTTTTCAGAGTGACAGATTTTATTTTTCCTAATATTGCTGATAACAAAAATGCCTAATTAAAACATCCATTAGAAGCCTAGATGTTAATTTAGTATATGTATAAAAAACATAATGGAGTTCTATTAGAGAGTTTGCATTCAAATGATCAATTTAGGTTTTAAATAGATATCTTCATAGAATTAACTTATTATGGAAAACATTAAACAACTCTAAATGTGCACATTAGAGCCCAATGAAGTAGAACCATTGGGTAAGAAATTTCCAATCTCTCTTTATTCCTCTACATGTATATACAAGAGGTACCTGGCAATACAATAAATTAGCAGAGTGGCTGAGTTTTTCTGTGATACAAAAAACAAGGAACATGAAATTTCAGATGACAAACTCAATGTATGGTACTTTGTGATTTTTTTCAAAATAAAAAGATGACATGAAGCTTAGAAATGTGATTGAAGTTGAAGATTTGTTTTGTTTTAAATGGCTCTTATTGTAATAGCAAACAGAATTTTCATATGACCTGATAAAAACTGGACAGAACAGAAGCATAAAATTCCTCCCTCAAGAGAATATGTGTTCAATTATCAGTGTGCCAGGCCTTTGAAAACTCGGACTGGTACATTCCAATTATATTTTATTCTCATTTCTCAGTGGACTGGTCTACTTTCACTGGCTTTGTTTCAGCGAGTTTGTAGCTTTTAATTTATTTATGCTTTATTCCATTATAAACAGTTTTTTATAAACATATGTCAAAAATAGATGATATTTTAAGAAGAAAATATAGAAATTTTTTAATGAAAAATGATATGATGAAAACTATGTTTGCTGAGGTACAAAATGAGTCACACTTCCCACTGCTACATTCTTGACTCAAGTAAACCACAGACTTGATGAAGTAAACAACAGAATGTGTTTTCAACTCTGAAAAGCAAAGCCTCAATTTTGCTTTACCATTGTAAAAATTAGAATTTTAGCCAAATTAGTAAATCTCATCTTCTATTCAAAAACTTACCCTCATGCTAGGAACCTGGAGATGGACTTGGTAAGCATGTATGGACTGAGGTCCATCTTCCCAATATGATGACATTGAATGAGTCTCCTTTTTCTGCTGTAAACACACACACACAAATAAACACATATGAAGTACCAAAAACCTTAAAAGCAGACATGAGGATTATATCTGAGTTATATTGAGAATTACCTCAAGCACTGTGAACATTATTCCATTGAGCTGGATCTTCTAGATGGCACCAACTCGATTTCTCTATGTTCTATAACAGAAGTAAAAGGGTATCCTTCCTTTCCTTGGAAGATTCCCCTCCTCCCCATCATTCCTTAATAGCTACATAACCTATGTGGTTTCTCATATTTAAAGCTTAAAAGCTAAAATCAAGATATAGGTGAAAACATGCAATATTTGTATTTTGGGTTTGGTTACCTCACCCAGGATGTTTCCAGCTCTGTTGTAAATCTATGTACTTCAAAAAGATGAGATAAGCAAAAATGAATAAATAAATAATTTCAGTGCCGAAAAGGTAAATCAAATAACACCAATGCCATGATAATCTGTTCATGAGTTCATCATATGCAGGGAATTCAGAGTAAATTTTTATTTAAAAAAATAATGTCCACAACAGAGGAAGCAGTGACAATATACTTGTTGTCCTGCAAAAAATGATAAGATAGTAAACGATCACATATTCCTACTGCTTTTAAATGAAATTACAAGATTTCCGAGGTAATTCATCCACAGTCACATTTTCTTATCTTTACACCTAAGTGCACAATTACCATGATTGCCTACAAGAACCTGGCGAAGATTGAAGTTCCCGGGTTGAACTACTATTTGTCAGCGATCACATGACATACCTTGACCTACCCAATGCAAAGCAGTGTATCTGCTCTGTGGAAGGGGAACTCTATGTTATGTGTCTTGTGCTACTGTATCCAATTCCTCTTCCCTAAAGTTTCTTGGATTGTGAAATCATCCAACCATTACCTTTATTCCATTTCTGGACACTTCTCCTAACTACTGCTTAAGTCCAATTTACCATAATAGGGGTCATTTTATTCTCAACATTAATGTTTGACGAGAGAATAAACGTAGAAAGATATAAAAAGTATACAGAAGGGATCAAACAAATTCTGGCACTTTGCTTCTTGAATTCCAAATGCCTGCTTACGTGAGGAGGAACAGAATGATAGCTGTGTGATGTGGCATTGTATGCATATTAGATTAATGTGATTTTAAGAAGTGAGCTCCTAGCTGTACCAACAGTCTCAGAGGAGCCTCCAAACTCTAATTTCATATGAAACTTTACTCTTTTGGTCAGTTGTGACAAGTGAAAGAATGAGATGATAACGCAGGGCAGAAGACAGCCATTGGTAATGGATTCACACATTTCCAAAGGAGATTGAGTAGTTGTGAAAGTCTGTAATTTAAAACTTTAGATGGTGGATTCTGTAGCTTGAGAAAATACCCAAACCTGGGCATTCAGATGGATCTGGGTGCTTTTACTAAGACCAGTTTTGGGGGTTGGATAATGATATCTTCAGCTGAAGTTTGGAAATGCTGCCAAAAACAGAAATTACAATCTCCTTTGACTCAATGTTACAGGATATTCTGATGCATCAACTAATTATGTTGGTGAGAGGCAAGATTTAGAACTCATTATAGCTCAGGAGGACAGCATCATCCAAAGGGTGAAGACCAGAGAATGTATAGGAGTAATTAAAGCCATCAAATATGGTTAACTAAACTTATTAAATGAAAAGGTCCTGCCCTGAGGTCATTTTTCTAAAATATACCCACCCTTCAGGTAATTCCCATGACAAGCAGGTTAGAAAGAATACGAATAAAGGGGAAAGGTGAGAATTAACACAAAATAGTTATAAGTTTCATTAATCAGTCTTTATTTAAGACAAAATGACTTGTGGATGTTATATTTTGCAATTTAGCTTAAATATACAGATCAACAGGGAAGAAATTCCCAGTTTAGAACCCAGAAAGCACAGAGCTCCAAATATCCATGAAAGACCTATTAGACAGTGTAATGAGTGATACAAAAGTATAGGTGTTATCCAAATTTATTAAAAACACAAAGCTTACAGGACAGAAAGCTCATGGCCAAAGACCGCTTTTATGTGTCAGAAATAAGAGGACTTCAGTTAATAGAACGATTTGGATTCAGAAGGGAAGGGAAGTTAGATTGGTGTGAATAACAAAGAATGGGGGCTACAAGCTTCCTACAGTGAGAATTTGTGCTGGCGCAGGGACACTTCTGAAGACGGGTGAAATTCAGTGGGCGAACTCTGAAGTAAGCATGGCTCAGACACAGCAGGGACAGTTCCCTGTCCAGATGGGGGCAAGAGCGACTCAAGGAAAACGTTGTCAAAGGACAGCATATCGCTTTGAGAAAGTGATTTTCATATTCTTACGTAACACAGTACAGTGTCTGAATAATACAAACAATAAAGATTATGTAAAAGAAAATTATGCAGAATTATTAGGCTTATAAACAGTGCAGTATGTAAGGCAAATATTACGTACAGAACTTTGGCAGAAAGGAAGGACAATACCATGTTTACAAAACAAAAACAGACACTATTAGCTCTATACAGTTTCATCTGACAATGTAATCTGTAAACTATTGATGCTTTTAAATAAGAGATAGTACCTAAGGTGGCTAAGACTGGTGTTCAGATATGCATATTTCATAAGGCTAAATGATTTTTAGTGTATATTCAAATTAGACTATTATAAGTGTGTGAATTGTTACCATTCTACGGATATATTCCCAAACCATGTAATTAAAGCCCTCCAGTGATAGGCACTAATATTTGAGAATCTCGCTCCATCCCGTTTTCTGACTAGCTTCATTATTTGTGAGAGAAGTTCCACACAGGCCCTGCTAACTTCCCAGGATCACTACAGAAATAAAATATGACTTAATTTTTATAACATTATGAATATATACAGCTTTTATACTTTCCAATGTATCTTTATTATGTAAGCACAGTCAAAATAAATATTAGTTCATTAGCATTCATTATTGGACTGCTATGAGTATTATGCAGGCATGTTATCTCAGTTTTACATTCATCATAGTGTTTATATTTTAGAAAAGACAAATAATCAGAATTTATAGGTAGCTAAAACACCAATTTTTAAGTATGACATATATTTTATTTCTAATGGCCTACTCTATATTCTGATTCCATGCATTGAAACAGTTACTAACTAATGCTTACAATATTAAAAAAGTCATTGCTTGCTAAAGAGAATTTTGTTCTTTATAGATTATAGACACATAACGATTATTACAAAGTATATTTGAGAAACATGTGCCTATTTTAAGGAGAACTACTACATGTACACCAAACAAAATTACATTTGTCTATTTATGCAGCTTACATCTTGTTTTATACATTGGACAAGAATATACCAATAGATGACTGGATTATGGAGACGATAAGTGGTGATCGGCTGACCCATCAGATCATGGATCTCAACCTCGACACCATGTACTACTTTCGTATTCAAGCACGGAATGCGAAAGGCGTGGGGCCTCTCTCTGATCCTATCCTCTTCAGGACTTTGAAAGGTTTGAACTATTTCTTATCGTCTCTTTCTTTTTCTTTGAGGTTAGTCACAGAATAACTCCCTAGTCTGTGTTAGGAAAAACAAAACAAAAAACCTATACCATTATATTTTTTTGGCAATAATACTTGCAGTGGGCATTCAAAATAGATTGAAATTTATTTTAAACTCAAAGTCAATATGTCAGTTATGGTTTTATCACATTTTTCTGGCCTTGATACCAGCAGACATATTTAATCTGAATTTTTATTTATAGCATTCAGAATTTTGCATTAGTTTCATGTATACCAGTTTTATTTGAGGTATAATGAATCAGTCCTTAGACCTTTTAATGTAAGGGAATAAAAATGTAGATGTATTGAATTATGTATATAGCCTAAAATTGGCAACCTTATTCCTTTCAATAATGATTATTCTTATTTATTAAAGTAAATTTTAATAACACAAACCAACAAATTACACAAAGATAAATGTGGTTGGCAAGTTGAGAATACAAAAGCACAAAAAAAAAACAAGTTTAATATGATGGTTAAGTGAAACCCCACATTCTAGTAAGAATATATATGTATATATAGATACATGTGTGTGTGCACTCAATTTAAAAATAGTTGGAATACTTGTAGAAAGTACAGAGTTCAAATACTGATGGCATAAAAATAACCTACTCTTTTAGAACCCAGTAATATTTTCATACAAGATGAAATGCTTGCAAGAGTCTCAGTCGACGATGGAAAATAATTTGCATGGCCCATAGCTGATATTTATAGGTGTATATTTTCTGTACTGTGTTCAGTTTTATACAAGGATAGATAGCGTGGGTCTTAAGAGTGTGACAACATTATGTATATATTTTTTTCCAGAAAAAAAAATGAATTCATGATCGAAAACAAATGAGACATTAAAAGGATCTTCATGATTGACAATTGTACCCACTTTCTTTTTTGCTGTTCTTGAGAAGGGTCTTAGAGTAACTGCATAGTCTGCTTCTCAATGCATTAGGAAGATATGCTAATATGTAGTGGACTTTTGAATTCTCATGAGTAAGCTATTCAAAAGCTGGGTTTTGTTAACAGCTTACCTGAAATATTGCCAAAAACACACAAGCAAGCATTCATCCTAAGCCTGTGTGACAGTTCTTCATGTCACAGTAAGAGTGAGGAGGGAGGTGAGCAACGAATGAGCTAGTTTCTGTCCGGATTTTACGGACCTCATGTCTAAATCAGGTTTTACTTCACGAGCAATTGAAAGGCAGCCAGTTGTTCGTTTCATAGAATCATAGAATGTAACTAGATAATGTTTTGCAAATGCCTAAATTTTATCTATAGGCGGGTGCCAAATTAATTTCATGCTCACAGCGCATGCCAGGCAAGCGATGTCAGGGAGGGTTTATGGTGATTGAAGGAATCTGAATGTTTTATATGGTAGACTGATGAGCTGCTGCAGGATATAGTGGCCCACATTGATAGCCATCCTGTAGCTTATTTAGTAACATTAACATTGTGATCGTTACTGTTTAGCTTGACTGCCCTGGAATCATCTATAAAGTCATTTTCTGAGCTGGAGACAAGTTCCAAAATTTCTTTTATAATAGTCTACAAGAATTAGGTCTAATGTTACTGATCTGATGCTGTGCTTAGTAGTCATTGTAGGCATTTTGTGAAAAAAGTTTGCTCACATGGTAATATAATCTTTTCATGCCTTGGGGAAATTTTAATTTACTCACACCAAAAAAAAAATAATACTGATACTGCCTATATTTAATATAACCTGAGTTCTGCAAAAAATGTAATTTTATGTCACTTTAAATAACAAGTGTCTTAAGGTCAATAAATTATCCATCATAAAAGATTTGATACCTCACTGAACTATGGCTACACCAAAGACAAAATCATGGAATTGTTCTGACTGAAGATTTGCTCTTTCCAAAGCTGCTTAAAAGCAGAAGGCCTCTGTCCATCAAATGTGACCTTGTGTGACAGAAAGAGCGGTTCAGATGTTTTCCTGGAGCTAGGGAATCCCTGTAGTCTACTGGCTAATGGGTAAATGTATCATTGCAAGTCAGGCCCCAGGCAGGTGTCCACAAGTCTCATTCTTCCATATTCAGGCTTTGCCAACGTAGCAGCATTTTGTACTTGAGACTTGAGTTTGTCTTTTGCTGTTAGCAACCAGCTAGAGGGCTTTAGCAGACTTGGTAAATAGTCACTGATGAATTAAAAGAACATGTATAATTAGAAAGCACATATACACATATCTGTGATACATTTAGTTATTTATTTAAAATTTTAATTAAAATTAATTTTTCACTTAATTTTTTTACTAAATAGGATTATTCAAATTCCCATCTTCCTTCCAAATATCCTTCACAAGCTTCTATTTAGAAACTCCTATACACTTAAAACAGTGCAAGATGTATGTTTCTGGGTGTATTACCTCCAGTGAAATCTTCATTGGTGCTTTCACCTATTATATTAAGACTCACTATAGAAACAACTAAAAGAATATGTCATATGTAATAATATATTACATATAATAATTCACACACAATGCATATTGTGCATGATTTCTTAGATTATTTTTAACGTATAATAAATCCGATATGTGGTATAACATATGGGATTTATTAGAGTCATTAACAAGTAATCCAACTCTTTCAACAATGGCTGTCTCCCAATGGAAAGTCCAAGAATCCAGAAGTTGTTCAGTTCACAAAATGTGGATGTCTCAGCTGGTCCTTGGCATATGCCAGAATCGTGAAGAGCGGGGCTATTGAACTTCTCGGGAAATTGAAGGCAATCAGGCTACGAGCAAGCACTTCCTTCTTCCATGTCCTCTATATAGGCTACATCCAGAAGTTGGGGCCCAAATTTGAACTGGTCTTCCCAACTTAGAAGATTCAAATTTAGGATGGGTCTTTCTCCTCAAATGACTCAGTCAACAAAAGTCCCGTGCAGCTGTGCCTGCTAACTTGGGTGTTGCTTAGTTCAAAATGTACTCAGATTGACAGCAAAAAGTAGCAATAATCTTTGTGATGGCACTAGGGAAGAGGGTCTTCCTAAATTAGTAGATCACAGAAAATTTCTATAGTGGGGAAACATCATTTCCTCTTCCCAAAAGAGCAGAGTGTTCAGTGACGAATTCTCAGTAGAGCATGATCTATTCTCTTGGCTTTCTTAATTGGTATTTTAATATATGATTCTTCCCAAACCCAGAAATAAAATTCACTGAAAGTCATGTGTCAGAGTATGGGAAATTGGCTTAGAGTTCAAATAGTATTGGGAAAGGCATGGTGGTTTGGGTCACATGACATGAACAATTGTAGATTCTATTTCTAATAAGTCCTTGATAAAAAGTAACTATTAGACTTCATTTAGTCTCTGTTAAAAGATAATGTTCAGTAATTCTTTTTGAGACAAGTCTCACTATGTAGACTTTCCTGGCTTGAAAGTTGATACATAGGCTAGATTGGCATTGATCTCACAAAGATCTGCCTGCCTCTACCTGTTGAGGGCTGGAACTAAAGGTGTATACCACCACACCCAGCTAGTAAATGTTTTTTATAACTTGAAATTATTTTTCACACTATATTCAATGTAACTTTACTAACAAAAAACCAAATCTGGAGAAAGTACATTTATTCATTGCTTACTAAAAATATCTTGGACTTCAGACAATGAAGCAATACAATTAACAGTTCGGAATAACAATCAAAGGATGGAGAGAAATGAACTTGGCATTTCTCTCTTTTTCTTTTGTTCCTATTTGACATTATCCCTCATACTCTCATTAAACACATCTCTATATTAGATCTAAAATGCTGATTAGAATAGTTTTATGAATATATACTATGTTGATTCCAAAATTTGTACACTTCCTAGATTATGTAGCTACTTATATCCCTGAAGTATTCTGCAACCTTATCACTGGAAACCTGACATACTGGTTCTAACAACCCAGTACAATTTTTCACAGGCTACAGACTTGTGTTAAAAATCCTGCTCACCTGGGTGAGGAGGTACAAGCTTTTAATCTTGGCACTCAGGAGGTGAGTTCCAGGACAGTTAGCTCTATGCAGAGAGAACTTATCTGAGAGAGAGAGAGAGAGAGAGAGAGAGAGAGAGAGAGAGAGAGAGAGAGAGAGAGAGAAGAGAGAGACTCATCTGTCAACTCTCCATGTTTTTTAGATTATTATTTTTTTCAAACAAGAGTAATTAACTCTCAGCAGAGTTAATTTTGGTACACAGAATGAATGAATAACTATATATAAAGATATCTGGCTCTTCGTGAATTTCAACAAAACATAAAAGAAACAAGTCAGCTTTTGAGTACAGGTTAGCTAAATATTTCCAAAAGACACAAAATTCAAATTCATGTATCTGTAAAATAGTTATAATTGCTGGAGACTTACAAAAATGGAGAGTGACCAAAAAGTCCTTAAGACTGCTTTTAGAACTGTGGTTGTATAGAACTGTGGTCAATAGACTCAGTATTTAATTTCACTTGTTTAAGGAACAGAGGCCAGATTTTAAGATGTTTAGAGATATCTTTGCATTTTCAAAAGAATTTGTGACCATTTATTAATCATAACTCTTTTGCAGTTGTGAACAAATCAAGAGTCACCTTTACCAGGTGTGAGATCAAGTCATCACAGTTATCTCTCTGGCAGGTAGCCCATCGAGTATGTCCCACTAGCTTTCCCGGCTCATTAGGAATCATCTAAGACTTAGACTTGCTTTTTTAAAAAAAAAAAAAACTGTGTAAAATATAAGTACCTCTTGTAGCATACTTTAAATAAATATGATTTGGAATCTTTTTCCACACATTTTACTATCAATTCCAATTTAATTAAAATTACACAATGAGTTTCTGTTTAGAAAAACATGACAACTAGATTTTAGAAGGTATTTGTTCAGTAAAAAAAAAAAAAAAACATTATTTTCAGGTTTTACTACCTCTGACTGATTTTCCAAAAGAAATGATAACAACATTATGGACTTGATAAGCCAACTTTCTCACAAGAAACTCTACATAATAACATAATTTACTTTTCTCTCCACAGTGGAACACCCTGACAAAATGGCTAATGACCAAGGTACAGTGCAACAGTCTATCCCTGTTTGTGTCTCTAATCAGTTGTATCTATTGAAAGTGTCAATCATTACTTTGTATTCCTGCTTTCACCTGGGCCATCCACCTGATGGAGGAGCAGACACTGGCGTGATTAATCTTGCTAATGAAGTTCTGCTTGGCTTCAGCTGTGGGTCTGATAGGGAAGATGTAAATTTTCTCGAGAGGAAATTGTTTTGTCTCTATTCTGAAGGACCAATTAAAATGTCAAGCTTCTTTGTATGAAATAAATTTTTAGTCTCTGTCTGCACTTCTGAATAATTCACATTAAGTATAATTAAGCTCAGCATAATTTTCAAGCTACTCTCGCACCCTTTCCTGAGCTGCGGATTAAAGTTCTGCTGAGCTACATAAATAATGTGTGCTTCTGCTCTGCAAGGAAATTTCTTTAATAAATAAAAACAAAGTTGAGTTAACTTTTTAGGGCATTATTGCTGTTCATTTGAAGCCGAAGTTCTTTTCTTCTCTTTCTCCCTCATGCCTAAAAACTGATCTGAAATCATTCCTGGTTTCACATAATGAAGAAAAAAAATGGAAATAAATACAAATTATCCTTCAACTCAAAAGTAAAAAAGAATTTCCTATTAACATAATTTGTAGACTGATTGATAAATTAGTATTCCATTATCTTTACACCAAAGACATTTAATAGAATTCTTAGTAAGAAAAGGAGAGTTGATGAGTTTCCTGTGGGGAGGGGAATGCATTCTTTCAGGGATCGTTTTGGAGTCCCGGAAACTATTGTGTATCTGTTGCACGTATTTGTGCTTTCTGGGCCAACAGTAGTTTGTCTTTCTTTGCACAAGTGAATGGATAATCACCATAAGCAGTTCACTTTGAGGCTCCCCAGCAACAAGTTGTGAGATTAAATGAAATCGCTCTTTCTGATGGCAGTTGTTTCTAACAAATATTGATCATTGGTGTGTTGCTCTTGCTGATGGTAGATGATGCCCAGCCTGGATAGTGTTTTTGCCTAAGGATGCTACATTTGTTTTCTGTTGTTTTATTTTTCTGGAGTACTATGGAAAATTCCTATTTAACCCAATGTGACTGGCATTATAGAAGTGACACTCTAGACATGTCTACCCAAAGTCAAGATTTCCAAGAACCTATGTAGCTGCTCCTAGTGTCTTCCTCTGAGGAAAATTATTTCTAAGAGCCATATCTACCAGAGATCTTTAATAATATTAAGATCAATAATAATAATACTAATAACACGTTTAATAATATTAATGATGAGTAATATCACTTAGCATGTATTTCCCTAAATAAATGAAGTAATAGAACTGACAAAATACAAACCCAGGACATTTAGTTAGTAACTATCTAATTATTTCACTTATAAGATAACTAAAATGGTCTCACATAATGTTTTTCTCTGAAGAAAATTTGAAACACCCATTGACTAAGAAAGAACTCTTAAAATTTAATTGTATTTGAACTCTGAACGTGCATGCATATGTGTGTGTGAGTGTGTGTCTGTGTGTGAAATAAACAAAAGTAGCAGCAATTTATTGAGTTGTTCCAGTAGCTGTTACATTACCCTCTTGCATGATGAAGCATTGTAATTCCCAAATCTTCTTAGACTCTAACTTGTCTTGTTTTGTAATTGGTTTTTGTTAACTTTTTTGGCTTAAAATTATGACACTTTTTTATTTCTGGTGCTGGCGATTGATCCTAGGACCTCATAGTTACTAAAGACACGCCTATCCACTGAGGTACACACCTCATTCTTTGCCTCATACCATGTTGAATTAGCTGCTACATACTTTGCTATTTAAATAAATAAATGATCGCCACACCATTCTGACTATATTTCCTCTACCTCCCTGTAAGTCTGACTCAAATTTTCACAAATCCAATGAAATAAGGCCGGTTTCTAGAAGAAAAGGGACCCCAAGTGTTATTATCCCAGTTGAGTTTACAGATAAACTGAATCAAGTGTATATTCTCCATTTAATATTACCTATATTCAATCTTCCACATATGCTACTTGTGCCTTTTCAAACACAGCAGGCAGATGATTGGTCAAGTTAACAAGCTTAACACTTCACGTCCTATTTGTTCAAGCCACTTATTAAAGGAATGGTCTGGTGCCTGCTAAGTTAGTGGGGGTTATTATCTTCAAATGCTTACAAAAAAATCTGTTGGACACCAAAAGCTTGTTATAAAGAACACCATTAACTTGTGTTGATAACTAAGGATGTGAAAAGTAGCCCAGATTCCAGACCTTTAAACATGATGGAAATAATGACAGAAGGCTGTTTCAGCTGCCCCTGTGCCCAGCACAAAGCAAATGAGTTGAATGTCCTTTTATCATACTCACCGGGAGACTTTTGTTCTGTTAAATTCGTAACAGGAACTGGCCTTTTGATGGGATAGCATGCTAAACCAGACAACATTCTAGCAGGGAGTTTCAAGGAGCTCACCACACCCCTAACTGAAGAGGTATTGATGGCTTTTAGAGACAGAAGTGTCAGTTCTCTTTAAGAGTGTGGCCCCTTGTAGGTTGAGCCACATTCCAGTGGATGGCACCACACCCACCCACAAGTATATGGGCAACAAGAATTCAAGTAGGTGGGCTATTTAAAAGGGAAAAGATTGGAAGTTGGTGAGGTGGAGCAGAGGACACAGATCTGGAAGAATTAGGGAGAGAAGTGGGAGATACTAGAATCAAATACAAATGGAATTATCCAAAAATTAATAAAAAGAATTTCACTCCAAGAAAATTTAGAGTTAATTTACCCTGGCAATATGAATCCTAAACAGAGAAGCAGGAAATTGAATTGTAAGAGAAAATGTAAGAAAAGCCTTGATCGTTGTTAAACGTACCTTGGCAGTTTCTTGTCACGATTACTTGTTCTGGGAACCTAACATCTGCCATGGAGAACACACAGTAAGAAAGAAAGAAAGAAAGAAAGAAAGAAAGAAAGAAAGAAAGAAAGAAGGAAGGAAGGAAGGAAGGAAGGAAGGAAGGAAGGAAGGAAGGAAGGAAGGAAGGAAGAAGAAAAGAAGAAAGAAGGAAGGAAAGTAAAAGAAAACTCAAGAATGAGATTGGGGGCTGGTTGGTGGTTGGCACATGCCTTTAATCCTAGCACCTGGGAGGCAGAAGCAGATGAATCTCTGTGAGTTTGAGGCCAGCCTGGTCTACAAGAGCTAGAATGAGTTGGGAGCAGGGAAATTTCTTATTGTTCTCTTCTACGTACCTAAGTAGTAGTGAGAGTAGCATGAAAATCATAACCCAGAATCCAACCCTTGCATATTAGTTGATTGTATCCAGTGTTTTCTTCACTCGAATTTTGATCTGCTTTGTACTTTCTTCTATAGTCCTCTCTCATTTCGTTTCCTAGTTATTTCCTGGAATTTTCATGAGCAACTGGACAATATGTTTGAAAGTAATGCTGAGGTTTAGTTTCATGAGAGCTAGTATCACTCAGCCTGCAAAATGTGTGATGAGGATAGACAAGAGCTGTAGTGCATCTCCGTGAGTTTGTATAATGCTTAATTGGACGCAATGAAGCACGTTCTGCCAAGTACAATTTTAAGAATGGATGATTGATTCATTTAATTCATAACACAACTGAGACTGATACTATTATTATCTCCATTTGAGCACTAAATAATCTAAAGCTTAGAGACTCCAAATAATTTGCCTGTAGAAACAAACCCACAAAAGCCATGTTCCAGAAGATCTGATTTTAAAGCCAAATCCCAGTCCGTTCAGTATGTGCTTTCTTCATGTTTACATGCAGCACCCATAAACATGTCAGTATTTTTCTACCATGGGTCGTGTTTGTTTGTGTATTTGTTTTTTTTACGTCAGTATTAGAAACAAAGCAAATGACTGTCCATCTGGAATATTCTTGTTAAAAGGTTCCCCACAACGTTGAGTCTACAAGGTTGGAAACATGGAGATTATGATAATTCTGCTATCTCAGTTATCTTGGGCTTCCAGTACCAAATGCCAAGTAAATTAAGCAACAAAAACGTGTGTGCTTTAGAGTTGAGATAAAAGCACCATGTGAGTGTTTAGAACAGCTGTGTCCTAGTGAGGGCTGTTCTTCCTGCTTGCTAATGCTGTTCTTTGTTGTGCCATCACATGGCAGGAAAGAGCCCCCGGAGGTCCCCTCCTAAAATGACATAAGTACCTATTGGATCAATTCTCTCCACATATGACTTCACTTCGCCTTGCTTACACCTGATGTGATCGCAACCTGTACACCAGCATCAGTATGTAAAGGAAATTTCTATTTGAATGAGACTTCTAGACTTTGTACTAAAAATAAATACTATTATAATCAGCATTTGAGCAAATAATCTGAAGCTTTTTTGTGTTTTAAAGTAATTACAAGGTTTTGGTGATTAAGTTTCTTGGAAGGAGAAAGGGAGGCCATCATGCAGACAGACCTTGGGAAGTGTTCGCAGAGGATTGGTGGAAGCCATAGTGCATCTCTGTGTGGGTGTGCGTTATGTCCAGGTCTCACAAAGCCTTGCACTCACATTCAAACAGAAGAGTCTTTCGCTCCTTACTAATTGTCTTTCTAGCTTGCAGACTAAATAAATAAATAAGTATATTGCCCCAAATCACACAAATGATTGTTGCCAATGTTGGAAGCCAAATGCTTCTCTCTGACTTCACAATTTACATTATATTGCTGCTCTAAACATGGGAACTTTGTTTTTTCTGAACTAATAGTAACACCTTTGAGTTTCTTATGAATACATTTCAGGGTTGTGCTGCCCATTTTCCGTAGTGAGTCTCTGGCTGCCAAGGCATGCTCCACACAGAGCTGTCTATTGATGAAAATTCATCTGCTCATGATTTCATATGCATTCCGTGCCTAGCGAGAGTGATGGTCGAGTGGGCACAATGGCACTATTAGAGCAATTATAGGGCGCAGGAACTTGCCTAGATTGACTACAGAGAAAGTGCTCACTCCAGAACTTTCAAGTGTTTCTGATTCTCCGTGATCTGGGACAGGGTTGAATCACTCAGCATAGAAAAGGATAGATTTGTAGGCCAGTTTGCAGTTTGAGGTAAAGAACGACCTTGTGAATTGAGTTGCATTTTAAAGGAGGAAAGATAAGTCCCCTCAGAATTTTAGCAATCACTGCTAAATCTCTGGTTCTGTCTGTTGGTCATCACTATGTGCTCTGTGGTTGCTGGAATGGGATCAGAGCTGTTAAATGCCAGCACAGCCCTAACCCTGGGACCTACTGTGTGACTATGGGGTAGAAAATTAACTTCTCTCAGCACTTCCACCTATAAAATGGTGAGTATAGTGCACATGATCTTTAAGATTCCCAGGTTTTTATACTGGAATTAAATTTTTTAAAACTTGTTTTTATTATGCAAAATGTTATAATGTTTTGCATAACAAAAACATTATAAATAACTTTTTCACTATGCATCAACCACTATGTTCCACATTAATCAATTCAATTCTTCATGATGAAGCTATAGTTCATTAAAATCAGATAAAGAGGATCTAAGCCTTACCCAAGTGCTCACAGAGTGTATGTAGTTAGACACAGATACATACATACCCATCTTAACTAGGAATCTTTGCTCAACACTGTTGTATAATTTTTGGAAACTCAATAAATTCATTGACTCTAACTTTCTCATCAAGACCATTAAACCTAGCAGTATTACCGTAAGTTCACCTCATTTGAAAGTCTTTCTTTTCTGCAAAAGGAGTATTTCTGTAAAATTTTTGACACCAAAACCTGCCATTTTGCACCTCAGCTGTTTTGATCTCATGTCTAAGCAAAATCTTAATTGTTTCCATTTTCAAAGAACTAGGGTTCTCAAGGCAGTATAGTCAAGTTTTGAATTTTGTTAATGTAATACAGAATTTGTAGGGTTCCGATTGCAACAGACAGGCTTCTGTTTGAAAAATTGAAACCTTTCACACCTTCAGGTGGGAGCAGTTTAATTGAAAACTAAAGCCTCTCTTTACCCTATTATTGCAAATAGCTTCAATCCAGGTTTTTATTAAACGACTTGCTACACCCACTTGAAAACGCTGTTCTCACCTGTGTTTTTCTCAAGTTCAAAATTCAGCAATTCTACGAATTATGAGTAGGGAAAAAAGTAGGGGTGGAGAAATGAGTAATGTGTTTTTAATAGAGTGTTAAGTGCCTGTCACATTCCCAGCAAGCAATCAAGAAACTGCTTCTCAGGAATCTTTATATTTTAATAGGTAACTTGGAAAGAAAGAAACATAGACACCACCCAAAGGGATTAACTTGATCCATGTAGATATGTAGATTTTTAACCTTCTCAGTTTGCAAGTCAGGTATTTTGGTTTACAGGACCTCAAATAGTAGTCCAGGTACAGGTTCATTTTGGGACATAGCTACTCTCCTGCTGCCCCCACTTGGTTCTTCTTGAGAGACCTCTTCCTACCTCTGACTTTCTACCTTTGAACTGATCCTACCAGTTCTGCGTTTT
Source organism: Dicrostonyx torquatus (assembly GCA_028555095.1). Classification (NCBI taxonomy): domain Eukaryota; kingdom Metazoa; phylum Chordata; class Mammalia; order Rodentia; family Cricetidae; genus Dicrostonyx; species Dicrostonyx torquatus. The sequence goes on from JAQHUG010000004.1 coordinate 18,699,082, forward strand.
GTATCTTTAGTATTGTCTCTTTGTTTTCCTCACAAGTCATATTTTTGTTTATTTATGTATTTATTTTAAGATAAAATTGCATTTCTAACTTCCCTTTCTTCCCTCCAAGACTTCCCATAAATCCCTCCCCACTCACCTTCCAATTCATAGCCTCTTTTTTCACTAATTGTTATTTTATGCAAATGTTTATATGTGTATACATATATATTAATAAATATAGCTTTTCAGTCTGCATGTTACCTGCATGTGTGTTTTCAGGACTGACACTTAGATACTGAACAATCAGTTCACATGCTCTCTCCTCTGAGGAAGACCCCTCTCTCAGCGCCAAATTTCCTCATTTCCCTAGTTCCATGTTAAGGGTTGAGAACTTCTAGGCTCTTTCTCTTCCAGTTTGTAATGTCCATCGGTGTCACCTATGGTCAACTCATGTTTGGGAAGTTAGGTTTGTGAGACTTTATGGTTGTCACTTCTGATATTATTAGGAGGCACAATCTTATAGCCAACTCCCTTTTCCCCCTGCTCTTACAGTCTCCTTCCCCTCTTTAGCAATAGTCTCCTATCTTGGACACAGGAGTATTTTGTAGAGGTATTGACTGGGACTTATTCCAAAGATCTACACTGTGATTGGCTGTAGTGTTTGTTGTTGTTGTGATAGTGATCTCTTTTTTATTTTAAGAGAAGCTTCCTTCAGGAGGGGTAAAGACTGCGCTTTTCTGTTGGTATAATATTTATAGAATGGTTGCAGAATAGACTCAGTTATTTGGCACTAGAATGCCGGCCATCAGACCAAAAGCCATAATTTCTATCCTGATGGCCAGAATATTCCTCCATGTACAAAAAAGACTAGTGATAAAATCAAATAGCCAACAGGTACTTGCTATCACTAGTTCCACTCTCTCAACCTGAGCAATATTTTTTCCCTTTCTCAAAATAGTTAATCCAAATTCCTCTTCCTTCCAGATGCCCCCATTTTATATCTCCCATTATCTTTCATTACATTTCTTTTCTTTTTTTTTTGTTGGTGTCTACAATATTCTACCTGTGTGTCCCTATGTTTCCGTTTCTAATAATTTACTACTATTATTCCTAACTTAGGGATAAGATTATATATTCTCTCTTGTAGACTATTGGATAGTCTCGTCATTTCTACCACTTTTTCTAGTAACTAATATTATAGTCATTAAATAATTGAATTTTGAGTTAAATACAAGTGTCTAGGAAAATGGAGTCATATAGAAAACAAAAACTTTCCTGTCCAATGAAAAGTGTAGATTGAAAAAACCTATTGATGGAGGATGGCCTATATGCAAATGGTCTCAGAAAAAAGATGAATAAAATATAAGGATTTATCTCTAGTTAAAAAAAATAAAATTTAACAATCACCTACAAAAACAATAGATAAATGTAAAAATGAGAAACCATAGTCAACTTTGAAAGATTCTAAGCCCTCTTTTCTTTGATCTCTACCCTTTCTTATTTGTTGTTAGCATAAAAACTTTATAGCTTTTAAATTTCACTAGCTTTTTGCAATGCTGAATAGAAAATAAATTAAAACTAACCGGACTCTCTGAATGTGACTGCCAATGGGGACTGACTGAGAAGCCAATGATAATGGCACCGGGACCTATCTCATCTGCATGTATTGGCTTTTTGGGAACTTATTCTATATGGATGCACATCTTCTTAGACCGAGATGGAGGGGGGAGGGCCTTGGGCTTCCCATAGGGCAGGGTATCCTGCCCCATCTTAAGGAAGCAGGGGGAGGGCAGTGGGGTAGGGGAGGAGAGGGAGGGCCGGGAACAAGGGGAGTAAATGTAAATTTTTCTTGTAATAATAATAAAAAAAACATAAAAAATACTAATAGATGTCAGTGAATGATTGAATTATGGAAAAATATTATTAGAAAAACTGGACTCTCTTCTTACAACTTATTTATTAATAGTTGTGAATCTAGCATGAGGCTAGAAATGGAAACTCTTGAGAAAAAACAGTAGTTTGGATTAATTTTCAGGAAATCCTTACTACAGAAAATTTGCATTATAGATATTTCACTGTCATACAAATATGTAAACTCAGATGTTACCACTAAAATGCATATTTTTGGATTTCAAAAAAGATATTATTGTGGGCTAGGGTAGAGAAAAGGATTTCTTAAAACCTAGTCTGGACTTTAATGTATAAATAGAATTTTAATGAAAAATGATGAGTAGACTTCTACTTAAGAAAATTTTGGGAAGAGGTGATCAGGAATCCAGAAGATGTGCAAATTATATCAACTATAAGATGGACTCATGGTGCAACCAAGGAATGGTAAGCACAGAAGTACATTATGGTAGAAAGATGATCTTTTTAAAAGGGCATTTCTAGTTTGTCTCTACTCTAACATAGTAGTTCTAGAATGTTCCTTATTTTCAACACATCAAAGACCCACTTCATTAGCCACCGACAATCTGCGCATTCCCTTGCGTTCACAGCTATGTAAACTACACTCTTCTATCACTGGCCTTGTTTGAGCATGTCTTTCTTGAGGGTGTGGGACCAGAAAAGGAAAGGATGATGTGGTTGCAGGGAGGTTGTCTCAATGTCAGTCATGTCCCACATTTTCATAGCCAATTTTATTCTCTTCTGATGCCATGTTTTTCATTTATGCTCTTGTTTTTGTTTGAGTGATTTTGGTTTTGACTCTGAGACTCAGGACAATCAAAGCGAGCTCTCCCTCTTCTATACTGGGATCACAGATGTGGACGACCATGCTAGATTTTCTTATGCACTTTCTAAAATGGCAACATTGCTTCTCCCAGTGCTATATATGGTTTTAAACATTATTTCTCTTTCCTACCAAAGTCTACTGTGTTTTGTATGTATATTGAGAATACAGTTGATGTGTCTAATATGAAAGATTCTTAAAATGTTCATACAAACACACCATCATTAACTCTTGGGTGTGATCTTGTTCATTTCTTCCCATCCTCGCTTGTTCTTGTACTTATCAACTCACTGTGAAAAAACCGTCACCAAAGTTAAGCAGACTCGGCTACTTAAGAATGTGATCCTGAATAAATTCAGCTTCCTAAGCCATAATCTACTCATAAGTAAAATGCCCTGTTTTACAGATTCGTAGCTAACATTATCTACACCCTACTTACTGCAAGAGCTTCTTTAAATCTCTTCATATGTCATTAGCATAATCTTTCTCAAATAGATAGGACGTGTGCAAAATTCCCTCAGTGGGTGTGTTTCTCCCCCAAGATAAACTCTAAGGAAACTTTTAGATAGAATATATATATATGGAATATTTTTCCCATGGCTTTCAGAACTCAATTAGTTAACCTTTAAGTTCTGTGTCTGATGAAAAACCTCCCAGAAATTTTCTAGTCCTAAATTGCTAATAATTCCATTCTCCCATTATGATTCCTTACTTACAAATTGAGTTTTATTTTAACTTTTGGAAATAATCAAGGGGTTGAAATCACTCAATTAAACTTTGCCCATTGCAGTAATGCACACACCTCTACAATAGCCATTTTGTGTCTCTAATGCTACAATCAGTAGATTCACTTGTTGTGTGACAGGCTTTTTCTGTAGTGAGATAATGCACACAAACACACACACGTGCACACACACTCACACATGTGATAAGAAGGAATGGACAGATCAAAGTACAGATACCATCATATCTAACCTGGTGAACCAACAAATTTTATTGGAGTAACTTACAGGAAAGTGGAAGAAGCACTTACAGGAGCAGAAATGACTCAAAGGCAAGAATATCCACCAAAGTCCACCAGACCATGGGTGACACAGCACAAAACCTGGAAACCCACAGAACTCTCCACAGCCTGTAGGAGGTGTGACATGTTGAAGAGTGTCTTTTCCAGGTGTTTCGGTTGGTCTTTGTTTCATGGAGGCAGTTTGGTTGGTCTCTGCTACTTTCAGGCTGGGGCCTTGTGTCAGAGTTTAGGTCTTAGACTGTTTCTCAACAGTATTTTATGTTTATATACTCTCAGAGAGGGAGGAACCTAATGAATCTGGTAGGCTTCAGGGACTTCCTGACAGTATTTCAGGTTGTTTAACTCGTGTCTTAAGGAGCTTTGGTTCATGATGGAATGTTTCAATTTCAGAAAGAACTGCTAGACAACACGTTACCCTTTCAACTTGACTGTTGCATTCTTTCTACCCCTTTTCCTGATGTCCTAAGACTTCAAAGGGGTTAGTAGATGTCTATCTAAAACTTAAGCCTCGGGAATCTACGCCAGAGCAACAATCCTTTGTTCTCAGGAGCTTCACTAGTGGTCATGAGTTAAGACTTGCAGTAACAGTTATCTATGGGCCCAAGCACACATGTTTAAAGGGCAGCTTTACAAGTATGTCATATCGATCATATCAATTTGATACATAACAGTTGTAACTTCACCATTGAGTCTATGACCTCCCCAGCCATTGGTTTTAGTCTAAATTTCCAATATTAGCTGTGAATTTCCCCCTTCTACCCATCAGAACATTGTTCGTATCCATAACCACTCATGCCACTATTGCAGTAGCAGGACCTTCTTACCAGGCTCTTCCATTGAGGTGAAGTGTTCCAGTTTGAATCCTCCCCAGCACTACTAGTAGCAATTTCTGGTACTGCAAGAAGCCTACAGGGAGGAGAAACTTCAGGCCAAGTCCTAGCTTCATTTCTCCAAATCCTGAAATCACCATGTATAATGTCTTCAGCAATAGCATCTTATGTTTCAGTTCTGGAATGCAACCAATAACTGTGGCAAAGGTTTCATCTTTGGGAGGTCCCTGAGACCTCCTTGACCAAAATGCATCGGGAAGTAACTGACCCCTGGCACTGGATGTTCTGATAACATTATGACTCTGGGATCTTCTGCTTCCTTTTACTCTTTTAGGTGTGCTTACATGTGTCCTAAACAAGACTCTAGATATGCAAAACGGTGAACTCTTAGTGTCATGTTATCTGTATAATAAAACCATTTTCAGAGGATGGGCAGGAAAAGATGCAATCTCATAACAAAGAGTAGGTTTACAAATAAAACCTTTATACATCATTCTGAAAGTCCACTGTCATATGTTCTTAACAAGTGACATGTACTTCCAGAAGATCAAAACAAAGAAGATACTAGATGCAAACATAAGCAAGGTCTAATACAGTATAGTAAGGTCTATCAATTTTTATCAATTGCTTACTCCACAGTTGAGTCTTGGGTATAATAGCAATATGGTTAAGAAGCACTAGCCTAATTAGCTCACCACAACCCTCTCTTAGTCATTCTCTCTTAGTCATTCTACCTCTATATTTTGGAGCTCTTCCTTAGGGCCTCTGTATATTTCCTCACTCTTAATGAAGTCATTGGGTCTGGCTGAAGCTTCTCATGCCTATACAAAGCCAAGAGGGTCCATGGCTCTGTTTTCCACTGCTGTAGCTTCTGGTTTCCTGGATCTAAGATGCCCTGAATTGGCACTGTAGCTAATCAGTAGTTGTTACTTCTCTATCCACTGCCCCTAGTTTCTGGGAGAAATCCTGGATAGACCAACTATCTCTTAACCTAGGATATGTACCCACACCAAATGGGGGATAAGTACTTACCCCTGGTAGAGGCTTGACAGTCTTTTCCTATATAGTCCTATCATTCATGCCCTCTGTGAACCATTCCTCATGCTGTGAAACCTCCCACACCTCCTTAGCATGTAATTGGATTTTATTCCATGTTTATTCACTAGAAAATTCCACTCTACACAAATCTTGCCACATTTGTCTTCAAGACAGACAGACCTTTACCTTTGGTTTGCCTTTTACAAAAAAATCTCCACTGGGTTACTCTCTTGTTTTACCCACACTCATTACTTCATCGTTAAGACACTGGGACCTACCAAAGCATTTCTTATTTTATGAACATCTTGCCTTAGTTTGGAAACAAAGTTGTTCAAGGTCCATGCCACTCTTGAGGTCCCTACTGAATCCATGTGGTTTTTAACTTGTTTGTGAACTCAGTGTTCTCTAACCTAGTGAAGTGAGATTAAAACATAGCTTCTCTTCTTCCAAGTTTCCTCAATCGTGCCTGTACCTCCTCTATGGTCCTCCAGCTCCTGTTACTTAAGAGGACTTCAGTGAAGTCTCTGAAAAACTGGTCCACCAGGGACTGATTTCCCTCATACTTTCCTAATTCATGTATCCTTTTCTTTTAGAAGAGAAGAGTGACTCTATTGTTCTTTTTTTTTTTCTGCCTCCACAGCAGTCAGACTGATCTCATTTGTCCTCACATCCCACCTCCCTCACTCTTGGATTCTTCCCTTTGGTGCCATATTTCTGGATCCCAGGAAGAGCTTTTGAGCCTGACTCTGACTAGATTTCTCTTTTCCTCTCAGCTTCCAAGCTGTAAGAAACAACAAGCCAACATCTCTATCTTGTCCTCTAGTTTATTTCTTTGTCAGATCAGAGACAAACATGGAGGATGCTACTGAAGCTCCCTTTCTAGTTGAAATCCCTCCTTTACACAAACATGTTCCAGCTTGGCTCTCATCTCAGAATTGGATGCATTTTTAACTGCAGGGGCCAAGTAGCCTCTGCTGTTGCTCATTGACAAACCCAAACCTTGTAGGCTACTCTCAAAGACGGCAAAATTGTCTCTAAAACTTTCATTGCTTTCAGGGCATCTCTGTATTCTCACAGTAGTCATGCCACCTCCTATTACACAGTGACTGCCATCCTGGCACTCCCCCTGTAGATACTCCTAATTCTGTTGGCTTAACTTCTTTGGTGGTCTCACTCCCTAGAACAAAAGCCATGCAGCCATGGTCATGGTAAAAAGATACACACATGTAATACCAGAATGGTTGGTTGTCTTAGAATTTCCTCTGTGAATATCCCCCCGTCAGGCTGATCAGTCTTGTGAGGACCATGCTCTTACTCCCTCCCAACTCATCTTTGGTTCTTTTGTGTGATGTAATTTCCCAGGAGACATGCAACATGTGCACCTACTCACCCCAGAAAGAGATGACAGACCAAAGTCCAGATACCATCAAGATCCAACTTAGATAAATAATGAGTTTTATTGGGATTGTTCACAGGAATATGCCCAGGGTGATTTATGGGAACAGAAAGGTAGCTGTGTCGCAGAAGCCCACTCCAGTATGACAGCTCACAAAGGCTGGGAAACTAGAGCATACTGCACAGCCTGCAGGAAGCTCAGTAGATCAGAGATTGTCCTTCCCAGGTGACTTTGTTGTTCTGAACCTCTTTTACACAGATCCTTGTTTCCTCTAGGAAATGTATCTGGTCCTTGATTTCTGAAAGCAGTTGAGTTTGTATCAGTCTTTCTTGCATCTTGGTTGCTCTATGAATAAGTCTCAACAGTCTTCTGTTTATCTCTATTCTTGGAGAAGGATGAGCCTAGTAAATCCGGTCAGATTCAGAGACTTCCGGTAGCTGTTTTGAGTAATTTCCTTTCTGTCATGAGGAGCACGGTTGCAGTGTATCATGATTGAATCTCAGAGGAAACTGTTACACAACACATCAAAAACTTCTCTATTAAATGCATGGGTGCAGCTTGAGTAGATATGTATGGGAGGAAATTCCAATGGACTCATTATTGATATCCTCTGGCAAGACGTGCATGGTTTAATGTCTTCACTCAGCAGCTGCCTTTGGGTAAGACAGAACCCTGCCACTTCTATGCTTTTTCTGTGTGACTTAGAGCTTCACCCAAACACAAGCCCTTTTCAAACTCGAGTTTGGGGTCATCTTGCAGAGGCTATCAGTGTCATTTGGTGGACTTTGAGTGCAGTTTCTATTTTATGAACTACATGAAGCTGTACCTCATTGTCCATGTTGTCGATGTCTGGTAAATGAGCTCCTGGGAAGGTTCTGTCATCCAGGAAGGCCCTTATATTTTGAAAAAGCAGAATGATGTTTTAGAGTTTCGTAAAGACAGAGCTGAATCTAAAAGTGATTTCTGAGTCTCCTCTAATGGCCATTATGTCAGATTGCTAGAGACAAAGAGACAGAAGGAGAGACCCTGGGAAAATAAACAACTTCAGACAGCAACACCAGCCTCCATGCCATTAACAGTTAGTTGGCTTCTGTTCTGTTAATAACTGAATTGTTGGGGCTGGAGAGATGGCTCAGAGGTTAAGAGCACTGACTGCTCTTCCAGAGGAACTGAGTTCAACTCCCAGCAACCACATGGTGGCTCACAGCCATCTATCATGAGATCTGGTGCCCTCTTCTGGCATGCAAGCATACATGGAAGGAATGTTGTATACATAATAAATAAAAATCTTTAAAAAAATAACTGAATTGTTAATCAGTGCTACATCTAAATTTATGTTAGTAATAATTACAACAATTAGTAAAGTACTGGGCTTTTTAAATAGGATGGTTATGACAGAGATCATCAGGGTCAGGTAGCAAACAGTAAGGTAGATGGATTTATGAGGGTCATATAATTCAGAAATTATGAGTTTTCTTTACATGATATCTTGAAGGAGAAAGTTAACTGCTTGGTTGTGATTATAAGATATTATTTGTGTGTTTGGGTTTTTTGGTTCCTTTTTAATTATTGCCCACTTTCTTTAGTTAAGTGTCAAGAACGCGAGGCTTAGAAGTGATAGAATGTTTAGAAATAAGTGCATACATAGTATATTATATATTGCACTATGACATATAAATTATATATAGATATTTCCATATGCATAGTTATTTAGGGAAGTAATATGTTTGCATTAAAGTGTTTTATTGGCTGGCATTGGTTATCTCTATATTTGTTAGTGATGATAAGTCTGACAATGCTGATGTTATTTGTTCTGATGGAAAAAAAATACATTATTTTGTAAGGTTCCTTTTTGTTCCTACCTTAGGCAGATTCTCCCAAGAGTTGGTCAAATTATACACTTGTCTCAGGCTATTAACACTAAGAATTAAACTGAGATGTCCACCAAGAGCAAGCATTTAAGATGAAAGAATCATCCATACAAATTTCCCATGTACCAGATACTTTGACTAACAAATACCACAAAATGTGTTCTTCCCTTTCCTCTTACAGTACACTGTTTTCCACAGCTATCTGGTCACACAACTCACCTTATTTATACATTAAATTCTAACCATAATTTCTAGTTTGATTTCTAAGAATTCTTATAACTTTATTTTCTTCTTAGCAAGAGTCAATCCTGTTCACAGTTAATGGTGTACAGATGAAAATTAGAATGGAAAAGGAGCTGGACTTTTATGATTATAATGCATGGAGAGTTATATGCACATTGCTTTTCTCACTCCAGGCTGCTCAGTCATTCACCAAAACCTCCCTATTTTGTAAGTTATTGCTCCCAGAATATTTCAGGAGGCAAATGCTGCCAAAGGTTTTGAAGAAGGGGAATTATCATGGCTTTACTCAGCACCAACCTTCATACGTGATGAGAACTTTAGCTGCCATTGCAGCCGAAACACTAATGTTTTCCTTCACTCGGTGATTTCTTTTATGTTTATTTAAACACAGTGCATTGGACCTTGGGAACAAGTGAGCAGCTACTTTCTATTAATACATATTTGAAAACTCCTGGGTGTTCCTTATTGTTCTGTTTCGTGGGTTTTGATGCCCCGATACCTTTGCTCAAAGTCAGCAGCATTATCACCCGCGTGATGAATTGATCTCTCCCACACATATCTCGCTTCTGACAAATCATCTGTTTTAAATATATCTCAATGTGATCTGTGTGCTGGACAGTAAAATTGTATTCGGGTGGCATTAATGGATCTTCTTTATCCACCGGTGTACAAGACATAAAATCGATGCAATTTTCATCATTACCCCCAGAATTATTCTCAGAAAACCAATTCTAAGATCAGGGCGATAACTCCGTGTTCTGCATCCTTGGGAGACTGTGCAGCGGGTATTTGTTCAATGACCAGTCTGCCCATTTGATTTAGATTATGGCCCATATGTATTTCTCTGGGGATTGATAGTGTAGACCCTCTGAATCCCCATTCAGAGAATATGGATTAAAGATGAGATTACAGTTACCACATCCAACTTCCTAAATGGCCTCTGCACAGGAATGTCCCACACCCCTTTCTGAAATTATAAACATCCACAGAACAAAAATAGACCCTAGCACAAAAACTCTTTCACAATGCATCTTTTCTGGGTGCCAGAAAATTATTTATCATGGAAAATGCTGTTCGTCTATGCTGCAAGTGAGGACATAAAATAAGCACTAATATAGGTTAATTTTACACATAGAAAGAGACATACGCACATATGCACATACACATACTATCCCACAATAAAAACAGAGAAGCAATATTTAAGTGACCTCTGAGAACAAAATCACAAGGAAAATTTGTAAAAATCTAATAAATTAAAATGCACAGTATTTAGTAATGCATTGAAAAGCATCTTATTTGATAGGAGTCCTTCCTCCAGTAGGAGAGCTCATCAGAGGTGTCCATGGGATCAGCATGAAGGAGAAACTAATTTGCATACTCCCTAAAGGCAGCCATAAGACTTCTGCCCTTCTCATCTTCAGTCTGGGAGCAAATGACAGAGAGGTCACAGACACCTGAGCTTATTTTCAAATTCACTCTGGAATTCTCACAAACTTTACATTTTGGATATTTAGTATATTACATTAAAAGAATTGGAGGATTCCAAAATTTTAATCATTAAAATTCTAATGCAATGCTGTTAACATACCACATTTTTTCAGCTATTCCTTTTCATTATTCTAGATAAATAAAACAACAGTTTTAGGAAAATCTGGTCGTGCTGTATAGAAACAAAAAAATTAAGCTGGGCGGCGATGGTGCACACCTTTAATCCCAGCACTCGGGAGGCAGAGGCATGCGGAGAGGCAGGCAGACCTCCGTGAGTTCAAGACCAGCCTGGTCTACAAGAGCTAGTTCCAGGACAGGCTCCAAAGCCACAGAGAAACCCTGTCTTGAAAAACCAAAGAAAGAAAGAAAGAAAGGAAGGAAGGAAGGAAGGAAGGAAGGAAGGAAGGAAGGAAAAGATTAAGTTGTGCTTAAACCATTAAACCCAGAGTGAATTCAAACCACCAATAGCTGGTTATTATTAATTATGAATAGGATTATTTAAGCTTTAGACATAATGAACCAATGCTAGCTGCCACCACAGAACACAATGATAATGCATCTTTTTGTACTCCCCCTTCTCTGAGAATCTAAGAATATGCCTTTTGTGTAGCAAGCATTGAATAAATGTTGAATGAATTATTACCATTTAATTCTCCTTTAATGAAGCTGAGACCTTTGGGAAAGGCAGTAGTTGGAATATTTATATTGAATGACTTTCACACCAGCATTCTTCCAAATTCCAACTGTGCCTCTTTTTCGGTGAATCAATGTTTATGAAATCAACCAAGTTAACTGAACACATTAAATATCATTCCACAGCACAAAGCCCTCAAACATGTGTTGGCCTACCTGGCAACAGCATCGTTACTGTCATGTCCTATAGCTCTCTAGTCTCATTTACTAACTTCCTAGGACTTGCCCAACAGTGCTGGAGGCATATTTTATTACCATTGCTTTTACTATTATTAGTAGTTATTTATTACTTGCCCATCAGAGAAACCCTCTTTGAGCTTAACAGCATCTTTCAAAAAGAAGAAACAGCACAAAATTGAAGCTCGATTCCATGTCTTTAGATCCAGGTATCTTTGGGTCTTCAAAATCCTGGAAATGAGTTTTGTGCTTTCCCAATGAACTACTACAAGATACCTAAATTCCCATGAATCCAATCTTCCTCATTGATTATGCCATGTTTCCTAAAAGTGACACTTTGTTGGGTTCATTAAGAGTTATTTAATTTTACATTGTGCTATCAATCTACTGCAAACAACAAAAAACTAGCCATGTCAACACACTAGATTTTGGGGATATAAAATGTCCAAGTTTTAGGCACCATGCTATTTAGAAGCACTTCCACAATGCCTATATCTTGTTCAACATCAAGCCCGTATGATATCAGAGGTATTTTCTACTTACTGTATTCCCAATGTTATTGATAGCCTGATAAATCCAAGGGGTTCCAGCCCCATGCGGCTTCCTGTCTAAGTTATACATGGATGTACTTGTGCACTTCTGTTTACCTCCTCCCACAAACTAGCAAAGAGCGTTAGAAACTTCATTAAAAAGACATTTGTCAGGAGGCTGGAGCAAAAGAAAATCTTCCCCAGGCTATCTACCTCATTTCCAGCCAATATAGGATTACTCCCTACAGAAGTCATTTATTGCTTTTACTGGCCTAAGTGATTAGGTTGTTAGCATGTCTTCTGGCCAACTGCTTTGCAATCTAGCTGCTTTCAGTTGCTGCAAAAATATTCTTAATGTTCATGTAGAACTTCTGTTTCACTTCATTTCTTCCAGCACAGATCCCACAGTGTGCTATGAGCAAAGCTTCTCCCATGTTCTTTGAAACTTCAGATGTATTTGTTACATAAGTCAGGTGTCTGGGGAAGGTTAGCACTGTCCACTGATGGAGTGGGCCCACCAAAATGCCCACATCATCTTTTTATTTATTTATCCCCAGCTTCCTACTACATATGAATAGAAGCCTCATCCTTACTTCTATTTCCTTTCATACTCACAGTCAAAGCCCAGCAGAGTTTAAATATGACATTTTAAGTGAAAAACGTGATTCATTGTGATTGAATTAATTTTTTTCATTGCTTATTGGGAGTCTGGTGTCCATGTGAACTTCAGCTGAGAACTGATACCCAAAGAATTTTTCAAAATGTGCTCAGAGAGTCAGTGAACAGAATACTAAGTTTCTTCTCCACCACTCTTTCGCAAATAAAAACACTGAGATGCTTGAAAATCCTCAGTGGGAAGAACATTGGGTATGCAAAGGAATGTCACAAGGCTGACTTGTAAAGTTGAACATGTAATCTGTCAATGGAACCTAAGAAAGCCACAGTTATCATGACCAATACTTTCGTCACTGTCCTAACTAGAATTACTTCAAAAACAAATGCTGATCGCTGGAACATGTCTGTAAACTGAGTCAAGTCTCTAACTCTTTTCTATGAGAGGTCTACCTAGATATTCTAAAGATCAAAGCTAATCAAAGTATTGTAGCTCTCTATGTTTATGAATAAAAAGAAAGGCTCATCTGTAACACAGTACCATTAGTTAACATTTTATTATAAGTATTTTTGATTGATTTGTGACTCCATCCTTTTAGAGAGTATGTTCACATCTGCCTTACACGTAATAGAGGCAGTGAACACTACCACAGTGAAGGAACCAACAATAGGAAGACTGTGTGGGTGGGGTTCCTGGTCACATTCTTTGTTCTCTAAATATTTATCAAGCACCTTACTTTACTCCTAGCAATACTAGTAAGTACTCAAAGCCAAATTTAAAATGAAACAAATATTGGCCTGGCAAGATAGCAGTGAGAACATGCTAAAAACTCTTGACAGTTAGGAAACAATAAAAGTTGGCTAGACCTTCAAGCCGTGATCGAGTTCATCTTTGTTCTGAAGTCTTGAGGAGAAAACCATTTAGTATAGCAATGTTGGGCCTTTTGTGTTTGTTTCTTGGTAATATATTTAAATATTGAGATGAAAAGAAAGTAAGAAAACAAGGAGATTGCATCCCAGAGAACTGAATTTCACTAGTGTAAATATGACAGATTTTTCTTACTCACTGGAAAAGTAAAATTTATAGAATTGGCACAAATAATTCTGCTCACTCATTGCAATTTTTCCTTGCCATATTATTATGTTTTCTTTGTAGTTCCCTGAGCTATATCCACTAACATTCTAATGTGCTGATATACACAGGTCGTCATGGAGATGGAGGTTATTGGCCAGTTGATACTAACTTGATTGATAGAAGCACTCTCAATGGTAAGTATATAAATTGAGTTCTATTGGATTAGATACAGTAATTACACAGTTAATTCTACAGTGTCCAAAATAAATTTTCTATTGACAAGGGCAATGACTGTGGACTTCCAGCTTTACTGTGGCAATAGAAAAATGATGTCATTGGAAAATTTCACACATTCTACCACGAAATGATGACAATTAGAGGTGGCAGGTGCATGAAAAATAATTAGACAAGTTCCAGTGCTGGGGCAATCCATAAATTATTCAGGTCTTCCCTAGTTTGCTTTCTAATATGGTGAGAAAATACTGACCAAAACAATGAAGGTAGGAGATGGTTTATTTCAGTTACAGTTCATAGTCCATCACCAAAGGAAATCAGGATAGGAGCTCGAGGTAGGAACCTGGAGACAGGAACCAAAACAGAGGCCATGGAAGAACGGTGCTTACTGGTTTACTCTTTGTGGATTGCTTTGCTTGCTTTCTCATACAGTCCAGGACGGGGCCCAGGAGTGGCATTGCACACAGTGGGCTACACCCTACCACATTAGTCATTAGCCAAGAAAATGACCTGCAGACTTGCCTATAGCCCAGTGTGGTGGAGCAATTTTTTAACTGAAGTTCCCTCTTCACCGATTACCCTCTTTTGTGTCAATGTGACAAAATCTAACCAGCACAAGAACTTAAATGCTTACAGTTTGAGATGTGTAGTGTATTTTCCATGTTCACAACAGCTTTTTCTATTGGAGAAAGATGATAAGTAAAGATTTCCTTGAAGCCAACTGTGCCTGATAAAGTTACTGGGACTGTTTACTCTTTAAATCCTATAATATTTATTATTATTATTGGTCCTTTGTACTCTCAGGTTTAGGCAGTTTCCTTTTCTTGCTTCCCCCAGTGAAATTTTCCATATAAGTGTGGGCTTCTAGGGGTCCACATGGAAGAAATACCAGGTAATGAGCATGGAGCGGGCTGAAAGTCACACTCCAGAAGCAGGACTCAGTCTTGCTGAAACAGAATCTTTGAAAGGATAAATCAACTCGATCCAAAGGACTAGTGTATCCTGCTCACCGCTGGAAAACATGTTCTTGCTTGGTTTGACTCACAAAAACCATTCATATGCAAGATGCAATAATATCTGTGATACTACATATCACACCATACTAACCTCTAAGATGCTTCAGTTGGCCATGCAGTTGAAATCCCCGGGATGTGTCTGAGTCAGCGGGTGCTCTCTACTCATCTTCTCTTATCTGATGTATCTTGCAGTTTGATGTTTCCTATGTTATACTATGTAAATAATTTATTTCACATCTCTATAATTTTATGAAAAATACCAATTAAATCCTCTACGGATTGTGCTATAACTTGTCTTTAAATTTGTTAAAATTTATCCATGTCCTTAAAATAGTTCTCACTCATTTTTCTCCACTGCTGCACAGTATTTTATTTTATAACTAACAAAATTATTTACCCACTTTAGTAGGATTGCATGAGAGATTTGATTAATTAACAGATACATTTTCATTTGGGCAGTTTTCTAATAAAAAGATCCAGATGGGAAGAGAAAAATTATTATTTAATTTGTTTTCTAGTTATGAAATAATAATAAATAGGCAAATTAAGTGATTAGTTCCTATTGTATGCTAGTACAATCAAACGTATAAAATTCCCAGGAGGTATCAGTATATCCATATGCACACTGTGTGTGTGTGTGTGTCTGTTTATACAACCAGATGCTTTTCAATTTCCCCCATAACTTCCTCTCCTATTAATAGCCTTTACTTAATAGACAAATACATTTATTTTCCTTTATATTTTTATCCATTCCTCCTATTGTCACAAACTACATAACATTGAGTAATTGTAAACAACATAAATTTGTTGTCATAATTCTTCCAAAGGCTGGAAAGACAGTTCAAGGTCAAGGTCACAGAACACTGTATGCACAGGAAGACCCTCTTCTTTACTTCACTGATGGTATGTTCTGTGTCCTACCTTGGTAGAAATGGTAACTGGCATCTCTTGGCTTCCCTAATAAGGACACAGATCCATTTCATGAAGGTTCTTCCTGCATCAATAACCAAACCTCACCATCAAATCTCAGAAAAAACAGAAATTAGATTTTAACATATGCGTTAGCTTAATGGGTCAAGATATTCAGACCTTGGAGAACACCCTGAACACCTACTACAGCCAAATTGAAGTACGATTAAATCCTGGATGCTTCCTCCAGAAGGCCCACATCTTCCTCTTCTTTTTCATATATCCTCCCCCTCATTCCTGTAATAATTGATAAGTCAATGCCTAGTTCAATCAGTCTCTGGTCAACACAGGCTGGAGTGCACAGCATTAATGTGAAAGGCATGTGTGGGAACTGAAAAGAGACCAATGGCATCCCCGGTGCAGTGCACTTGGGTATTGATAATTCTGGCCACCAAATGTTGCCAGTTTCATTAACTTACTCCTATTCGAGGTATGACTTAAGAATTAACAGTGTACCAGGCACAATTCATACTTTCAAAAGGTCAGTCCAGAAATGTTACTCGTGGGCTAGAGAAATGGCCCAATGCTTAAGAACGCTTGCTGCTCTTGCAGAGATCAGAGTTTAGTTCCCAGCACCCATGTGACAACTAACAATTGTTTGTAGCTCCCATTCCAGGGGCTCCTACATCATCTCCTAGCCTCCTTGCACACTACATGGACACGGTGCAGAAACATTCATGTATGCACCAACCATATACGTGAAATATAAGTAAATATTTTTCGTAACATAAAAATGCTACTAAGACTCAACAGAGTGTAGAGTTCTAATAATAAATTGTGGATACATGTTTGAAACTGTATTATTTCAGGAACAAAAACCCAAAGTGAAAAGTTTTCTTGGGTGGAAAGGACAGAGAATTAAGCTACCGAAGTGAGATAGTGAGAAAAACTTATGAGTAGGCAGAAGTTGTGCATTTTTTAAAGGTTGCTTTAATTGTGTGAGGATATGTATGTGTGTGTGTTCCTAAGAATATACAGTCCTAAGAATATATATATATGTAACATATATATATATATATATATATCCCTAAGAAAGAAAGGTTCTAGTTCTAGCGCTCTCTTAAGGAATCAACATCCCCCTTAGAATCATTCTACAGACCCAGCAAGATGCCTGTGTATATAAGGGTGCTTGTCAATCCTGATGGCCTGAGTTAGATTCCTGTACCTCATAGTGAAAAGGTAGAAGTATGGTCATTGTTGGTCTTCTGATCTACACATGCATATTCCCCTACATACACACACATACATACATTGCATGCATATGTATACATGCATTCATACATAGTAGTAAATAATACACTTTTGAATTGTCCTTATTTTGAAACATCAATTTTATGAAGTCCTTTGAATGAGAGTTCATTCTGTTATGAGCATGACCACAGGATAGTACTTTTTGAAGGACAAAATTCTGGAAAATTAAAGAAGGAAGCCACAGGGATAAAAGGGAGAGTGTAATTGTCCTTTCATGGCTTTCAGTCTTGCCAAGCAATGGATGCAAATGCTAATGGTGGAGAAAGTGTAAGCCACAGGCAAATTGTCTCCTCTCAGAAGCTAGAAGTCCTAAAGAATGCAGTGTTGGATTGTTGGGTAGAGTTAGGTTTAGCAAGCAGAGTTGTAATTTCTTCACAACTGCTTAAGAATCAAATATAAGTAAATTCTTTACAAGAGAGTTCAATTTCCGTGGACATATGCTTCTTAACGTTATGTAGAAGCAATGAGAAACTATTCAAAATTACTTTTAAATGCTTGTGTTTTCATTTCTTAAATGTTGCAGTCTTCCAGTGTGGATCAAACTTAAAAGTTAAGTGCTTGAAGTTGTCTTTCAAAATAAAATGAAACTGTTTTTTTTAAAAATAAGCCCCAAACTAAATCTGACATGAATGTGTCAATCAACAGAATTTTCCTGTTAACGGAATCCTCAGATGAAGAAAACAAAAACAGTGATTTGGAGAAATGCATGCCACGTGCATTTTTTTAATATTTTACTGAATAAAATTCTTAGTGAGAATAAAATTATAATTCAATTGGACTTAATGAACATTACCTCACCAGGCAAGTTCATGGAGGGAAAACAGATTATGACAATCTGAGCTTCTAGCCAGTTCACATGATCTGTTGGCATTGTTCCTGTTCATTTTTCTCTGTTACTTCATGATGTTTTGCAAATATTATGCTAAGTGAATGAGGCTAATGATGTACCTGCAAGGTGTCTAGATCACTACTAGAGAGACAGAATATCACACTAACTGATTAAGTGAACTAGAAACCCCTAGACACATGGATGGTGAGAAAGGTCATCTCTTTCCTCTACTATTTTGCTAGCAGAAGAATTATGCAGAATATGTGATCTGACTCAAGCCCTAGCTCTCATAAAGGATTACACAATGTCCTATGAAAAGTAGGATTCCCAGTTAAAAGCCTAGTAATGTGTTAAGGTTTGGGAAGGGGGCACTTTTTCCCAATTAATAGGTAAAAAGGGTCCCATGGAGCCAAGTCTGTGCCTGCATCTCACCCTTGAAAAATGTCTGCATTGTCAAAAATTTGTTCAAGCCTTTTTGTTCTTGAACCTCTCACATAATGAAATTGCATACATCTCTCTTAGACTGACAGAATTATGTGGGTTTTCTGACTGTCTCTCCATTTGCTGGGTTCATCCTTCAAAGCATAGTAATAGAATAATAGCTTATTGTCAGATACTCAAGGCAATTGCAAATAAATTTAGACCCTGCTAATATTTATGTTCTTTTCTTTTCATGCCACGCTTTTAAAAATTCACTTTTGAATTTCAACTAAAAAAAAATCCAAAGCAAACAAACAAAAAGCAGTGCTATAGTTCATGAATTCTCTCATAGTTGAAAGCCCTTAATTAAATTGTAGAAGCTGAAGAAGCTTCCTAAATATTTTCTTATGTCAGGTAAAATCACAGGTAAATATTTGCTGTCATGATACTATTTCAATTTTATGATGCATTTAATTTTTAGAATATACTGTACATCCTTTGATAATGCTGAATGAGCTTCAACTCCTACAAAGGTAATTTGTATTTTACATTTGTCTGAATAACAACCACCAGGAAAATTACTTCAACTCAGTGCTGCTATGTTCACCAAGAAGTACCAATTCCCTTTGCTAGTAGGAATTTGAAAAAAAAAAATCAATTTAGTGAATTTGATCAAAAGACATACAGTCTATAACACATTATTCTGTTGGAAACAATGTTTTAGTACTTTGATTCCTTTTTATTAGTAAAAAGATGAAATTATTAATTGATTGCAAATACTCAGAACTGTTGGGTGTATTTAAATTTTCTTTTAAATTAACACATATAAGCCGGGCGGTGGTGGCACACGCCTTTAATCCCAGCACTCGGGAGGCAGAGGCAGGAGGATCTCTGTGAGTTCGAGACCAGCCTGGTCTACAAGAGCTAGTTCCAGGACAGGCTCCAAAGCCACAGAGAAACCCTGTCTCAAAAAACCAAAAAAAAAAAAAAATAACACATATAGGATATAAAGTTAAAAACATGCTTTTTCTCCCTCAAAATGCCACCACATTTCAACTACTCAAAATAATGTGATATAAAGTCCTGCGTGTATCTGTTAAATGATTGTTCTGAGACTGGTTAATTAATAGTAGAAACTCAAAAATGCTCCCAGATAATATTTTAATGCCAATGGGAAGTTAAAATAAATACCTTCAGACACAATGGAAGTGATACATATATGAACTCATAGAGGCTATAACAGTACGCACACGACGTAAACCCAAAACAAAACAAAAACAAACAAACAAAAAAGGAACTGAGATGGGGAAGTGGACACAGCGTCACACCTTTAACAAAGAAATTATTTTCTGATGATACAAGCTGGCAGAGAGAAAATCAGTTTTCTGCAATGGAGTGTGACTAGGTATAGCAACCACACTTCAGGGAATGCTCCACACGAGGAGGGGCTTACCAACACAAAGCAGACGCCACGGATTTTTTTTCTATCAATATTGTACATCTTAACTTGTGGATCAGGATATAAGTCTGCCACAAATCCACCTTTGGAACTGATCCAAGTTGCATGTTTTTAGTATAATCAACAGGTTAGGCTACCACCACGCTATCTAATTTAGAATGGTTCTGGGAGTTAAAAAGGCAGCTCAGTCCCACTATCTGTTCTCACTGGCTACTCTTTCCATCCACTGACCAACACTAAAATGCATTTTATTTTCATTGATTTGCCCACTCTAGGTATTTTCTGAGTGGAATGAAGCACCACCTAGCCTTTAACTGATTTCCCTTAGCTTCTACATCGTAGCATGAATCAGAACTTCGTTTTCTATTGGATGGTATTCTATTAAATGGATACATCACCATTGTTTAGTTATTCAACAGTTACATTTTTTTTTCTGTTTTTGGACTATTTTGAATAGCTTTTCCTGCCCACGTCTCTCAGGCTTCAACAGTAAGAACTCCTGGCCTTTCATACGGTCCGACGAGCAGTGGTGACAGCCTCTCCCTACACCTGAACACTATATGCTGTTTCTCCCCCAGAACCGCCCATCGGACAGATGCACCCCCCGCATGGCAGTGTCACTCCTCAGAAGAACAGCAACCTGCTTGTGATAACTGTGGTCACCGTTGGCATCCTCACCGTGTTGGTCGTGGTGATCGTAGCTGTGATTTGTACCCGGCGCTCTTCAGCCCAGCAGAGGAAGTAAGTAGCAACTGACTCCACGAGGAAAAGAGTTTCTTCTCTGGCTATATTCCTGACGGCTCTCTCTGTGTTTTTCCATAATTCACCATGCGTCTCTTCTTGCTTGACCCTGACTAAACCCACTTCTGTCCATTGTAAGTCTATAATTAAGTTACAGTTAGACTTGCAAATTTTACACAACCCCCAGAGACAATCGTGCGTTTCTGTTTCCTTTTACTTCTCGGTAGATTCTTCTGTAAATAGCCCTCAGAAACGGACTCTGCCATGCCTCTATTCTACCCATCTCTGTAATTGCTTCTAGACAGTTGGAGATATTGTTCCTCCACAGTACATATTTATCACATTTGGCAGGGAGTCCTGCAGGCAGGTAATCAATGCGTGCTGAATGGATGACTAAATATAGCATATCAAACTCAATGTCATTACAAACATACAGAATGCTTAGCGCTTAGGCATTAGGGGAGAAAGAAGAGTCCAGCAATTTGAAAAGGTTCCTACTTCTTTTCTATGTTTAAATGTCAGGAAATAATGTCTTTAATGACTTCAAAACATTTTCACATTTTACAGTTCTTAATTTTACTGTCTATAGAAGATTGCATCATGTACAAAGTTTAGAATGAAAACATGATTTAGACACAACCCATTCCTTCCAACAGTACCTCGGGACCAGCACATCTGCCCAAGATTGCAGATTCTGGAAGTTGCCAGAGTCTCCTGGCCATTTGGCTTCCAATTTTGTTAAATATAGTCTGACTTGTATTTTCAGCTACACTCACTCTTTCACTGGCTTGAATGCCTTTTGTTCCCTTTCCTTTGGTTTTATTATTGGCCTCTCATTTGCTGTGACTTAAACCCTAGGTTGGAAGTGGCAAGCTGAATGGCTATTCTCTACATTCATTGTCAAGAAAGGTTCTCCAGCAACCCATTGTCCCCCTCCTCTCACACCTGGGCTTGCTCTCTCTCACACACTATAGTTCTATTGAGGGTTTCTATTGTGTCCCTTAGCACTCTGTGTGAACATGGAACTGGTGAGGAGGGCACCCTTAGGAAAGCTCCAGAGAGGTCCAGGGACAGTCTGTACATTTAATTTCTATCCCGCTACAGTCATGGGTCATACTGTTTGGAACTGGTGAGTACTGGTTAGCCAGTTCACTGCCTAAAAGGAGAAAGTTGATGGAAGGAGTTTACCAAAGTCAGTTTCAGTTGTGAACACTGAGAGCAGGCATGGTCTCCTCGAGTTCATAACACTTAACAAAATTCAGGAACACGAGCTAATTAGTGAATGATTGACTTTTATATTTTATTTATAATAAAATACCTGAAACTGGATCATGTATCAAGAATATAGGTTTATTTTGGATTCAATATTCTTGCAGTCCGAGAGCATGGCACTGCATGTTGTCGCTGATGGTGAGGGTCTTCTGCTGTGGCTCTATGCAAGGTGACAAAGCAGAAAAGGTAAACAGGTGTGGAAGAGATAGGACACCACAAGACAGGCAGCAGGAGACAATAAGGAGCCCTACTTTGACAGCTTCATGAGCCCATTTTCTTGATAGGGAAACCAAGACCACAAAATATGAACCATCACTGAAATAAAAACACTCATCTTTTTCTGTGGTCTCCACACCAGGCAAACCTGTTACTTTCGGGACCAGTCTCAATATGTGTTTCCATTGAAACAAGCACTGTGCAAATCATGACAGTAAAACATTGAATAGTCTCTTGGTCTGGTGTTCCTGAGAAGGGTTGTTCAGACATGGCATGGTGTAGCATCAAGGTTTCAGGTGTCTGAGCTAGAGTTGAGAATTCACGTGAAGGGGCAAGAAACAGGTGCTAAAATTAAGTAGTGGTTAAAGCTTTGGCACATTCACAAAGAACCCTGAATTTAATGACGCTCTCTGCAGTGGGCTCCAGTTTTGCTTGCTTCCCTCATTATTGTGTGGACATACTGACTGATGACCAATGTTCCTGGTCTGTATTGTCTCTACACAGGGAAAATGTCTGTTCTCTAAGGTGTAGAACTAAACTTGTCAGTCCTTGGAAAGCACCTTAAAGCACCTTGAAACCCACAGGAAGACCTTTGGAATAATAAGAGCTTGAAATTTTAAACAGGAAAAAGCTGAGTGTGCCCTAAACATAACCAGCTAATAAAATTAGAGAACAAGGAGACAAGGACACAATCCTGTGAGTGATCCAAAGAAATCAAACTTTGGGTTTTCATTATCTGACTCACAAAGTCTCTCAGTAGTTGATTTAATTCCACATTTCCTCTCATGTTCTCAATGACAGATCCACTGACCTTCATCTTATTCTCTGATGAAATATCTTTGTAAAGTCTTGGCAAGATGGCCAAGGGCATAAAGGTACCCGCTTCCAGTACTGAGAGCCTAAATGCAATCCCTGGAATCCATGTGGCTGAAGGAGAGAGCTCACTCCCAAAAGTGTTCTCTGACCTCTACATGTACTCTATAGCACGTATGCATGTGCAGACACACACCAAATCAATACAGTTTAAAAATAATATGTGGATTGTGCAGGTCATACTTACATATTTAGCTATATATGTATACATGCATACACGTACATACATACTTATACATACATATAACAACAATTAAAGTAAAAGAATATAAAATTTTAGAGAGCAAAGGAAGGATATATGGAAGGACTGAAAATAGGATAAAG
>JAQHUG010000004.1:18726097-18758488 GCA_028555095.1 Dicrostonyx torquatus
TTTTAATTTTAGAGAGGACTTTCCCCCACACCATCTCCACCGCAGAAACATTAGAACCAGGTAATACAGATGAAAGCAAGATCATTTCCAATCTGAAAGAAAAATAATCTTCTTTACTGAGCACTCAGAAAGTGGGAGTGGAATGCAGTTAGTGCTGTGGAATAAGGAACATACCTGGGGCCTCTTTGCTGTCTCTGTGACCACGTCCTGTTTTACAGAGGAATGCAAATTATCACATTAAGCAAATCTAAATTATTTTTATCAACCATCAGGAATTTCTTACTTGAATAAACATAGACATACTTATTTCATCACATTTCTATTGATATGTATCATCATATATTTAACAATAACCTGCCTATCTACTTGGCACACAAGTTAGTGAGTAGGACTTCAATTTTATCATATAAAATAGTGGAGCAATGTTTCCATCTAAATTCTAGGGCTGCTGGTACTTAGGATACCTTTTATTCAGATGTGTCATGTGTGATCAGGTCCTTCATCCTTGGGCATGAGTGTGTTCAGCCTTAGAACCAACACAACTGTTTCCAATCCAGCCTGAAGCACAGCAATGCCAAATGGAATACTTGCATTTACAAAATCACCCAGCAGCATGAAGCTTTAGAGTAATAAAAAATAGAAGTAATTTTGAATACTTTTGGTAATTAAAGTTTTCTTACTTGGAGGAGAATCACCTTGCACATTTTCAGGTAGTAAGATTACAATAGAACATGTAATACAGAACAATTGTGTTTTATTGGAAGTGAAGTCGGTAGTGCTTTTTAATATGGTAGGAATTATTTTCCTTGTGAACATAGAAATCATGTACACTTGACTTGGAATCTGTACGTACTCAATAAAGATGAAAAGGCTACTACTGAGCCGATTCTGGAAATTCAGAACACATCATTCATAGGGCAGTTATCAGAGAAAACAACATTCTTGACTTACTACATTAAATTAAAATTAAAATAAACCCTTACACATATGCAAACAATTCTTGTCTGAGCCTTGTGTTTAATGCAATGTATGTAGCAAGTTTTTAAAAACATTCAAATCTTGACAAAAGTGGTGATCAACTAAATTTCAGATAATGTCAACTACCTTTTTAACGTCTGTAGAAAACTTTGGATTTTTTACCTCTTTAACATTTAATTGCATTTTTCATATCCATCTCATAAGGAGTTTTGCTGGCAACTTCTTAGGGTTTTAGGATCAATTAACATGGCCTTAAAAACACAGGTATAGTCAAGCATTGATACTTTCTCAATTTCTAATACGGGGTTAACAGCTACCAGTCAAAAAAAAAATTATCACAGCGAGCAGAGAAAAAAGGGAACACTTGATACTTTCAACCTCCTTTTCCTGCACAGCCTGCGTGTGTCTTCATGCCCACAGAGCCCTCTTTTTCCCGATATTCTCTCCACACAGGTGGGCAAGCATTCTTCTGCATCATGCACTGAACCTTGAGCATGCCTTTGGCTAAGGAATTAATATATGACTACTAATATATCTGATTCTGGTGTGAAACTTGAACAAAATGTGCTTTTTAGCACATAGTAGGGTCTAAATGATTTATTATAACATGAATAAGCATCTATAAGAAGTCAGCTGTACATTGGAACTTCATCGGATGCAGTCATAAATAAATCAAATGTTTAGTCTATGTTGCTTCTAACCTACTCTACCCCCAACACATTCATGAAAAAGGAAAATATTCTTAGAATAGTATGTTATGTGCAAAACAAGGAGCATATTGAACACTAAAGAATGCATGAAGAAGTTTTCAAATAACAAGAATATTATGTAACATTTTCATTCATTTATCATGCTTCCAATATCATGCCTATCTTCATATTGGTAAGACCTACTGTGTTTCTTGACACAAATTACCGTGTTTCTTATTCCACAAATTTTGACTACATAAATAAGTGACATAATATATAAACATTGAATGATGTTGAAGAAGAAGTACATGGGAAAGTTTGCCCTGCAATGCTGGAGGAATTGTATTATGCCAGAGACATAGCCTGACAGCTGAGTACAACCCCTCACACGCAATGCCTACATGAGAGGAAGGAAGAGAGCAAAGTGAGTCCACTAGTTCAAAATTTCACTGACTTATAGTGGTTTTTAGGGGTTTCTGTAGAAGAGAAAAATGAGGGTACAGTGAAGAATAAGTGTATTTAAGTAAACAGTATTCCAAAAGCATTGGGGACAGAAAGTAAACAAATAAACCCCAAGACACCATCATGATAAAAAATACTTTACTGGCCACAACTGGGTCAAAACAGAGGGCCCAGGTGAATTGTGTACTTTGTCTTCGAGAGTACCTGTGGTAGAAAAACAGAGCTCCCATTTCTAAGGTGTTTTTTGAAAGAAAGTACTATATCTGTGGGAAATAACACTTTTGCATTGTGAGGAAGGGTTCATTGTGTGGTATTTCTTCACTTAATAGGAACAACGGATTTAAAATACAAGCAAATGAAACTAAATAAATCTCCTGGCAGTAATTTACATGCACTAAACCTGCCTGTTAGAACACAGTTCCTCCCACCCCTCAGTATGGCCTCTGGTTCAGTAGTCCTGTCGAGTTCATAGGCCGTGCCTCCTCCAGCTCTGTCCTGGGCCACACTTTGGGAAATCATCATGAGGCCCATCTGCACACATGTTACGAAGACCGCCATTAAGCTACAGAGACAACAGTTGGGCAGAAGGTCAGGGTGACAGCTGCCTGTTTGTAGAGTTTGCAGACAAATTTCAGAAGCTTTAGTTAGGAGCACCTGCCTGGTTTATTGCACACCTGCCACACTGCACAGGGAAGGGCTGGAGAGGAACATTTCTGAGCAGAAGCCTCCTCTCTTTGTAAAGTCAACCTTGTGGCAAGAGGAGTGGTGAATGGGACCTGACAAAACACACACAAGCAGCAAATGAACCTGATTAGAGACCTGTAGGATCTTCCCAGCATCTCACTGGTCAGCTGAGATGCCTAGAGAAGACTAGAATCTGCAAAATGTTGAGCGGCCAAGCTGTCTTCATTGACCAGGAATAATGACTCCCTCTTCCTAGTCAAGTGCATGATTCACAATCAACAAAAAGCTGCTGCCTTTTCCCAGACTTGGAACTGTTTTAAAATTATAGGACACCCGGGATGCCCGGTCACAGAGTGAGAGAGATGGGGGTAAATGGAAGCTTGCACAAGGCATACATTTAAGCATAAGTCAACAAGAATTCCGGATTTATTCCTGGTTTCAAAATGTGTGTGTGTGTGTGTGTGTGTGTGTGTGTGCGTGTGTGTATCTGTTTGCTTTGCTGAGATTCTCAATTGTAGACCATGCTGGTATACCTGTACCAATGTAGCCCTGAAACTCAACATACCCTTTTTTACTTCAGCATCTTTAATGCTAGGATTGATCAATCTCACCTTCACTTTCTTTTTTTTTTTTTAGGATTTAATTTTCATCTATGTGTGTGTGTGTGTGTGTGTGTGCATAAGTGCACGTAAGATGATCAGACGCCTGGAGCTGGGCTTATAGGTCACTACGTACTGCCCTGACTAGGATATTGGAATTCAAACCTGGGTCCTGTGTAAGATCAGTAAGGGCTTTGAACAACTGAGCCACCTCTCTGACCCCAGTAAAAAATTCGGATCAGAATTTTTTTTTCATGGACAATTTAAATATCCGGTTACCCTGAGGAAGCACATGGTGTCATTCTGTGTGTGGGAACTGGTACTTCTCTGAAGACAACCATGGGATGTTGAAGTCATTTACCATCTTGAACTGAAAGAAAGAGAGACAAAACAGTTATCTGTTTACCAATGAGAAAATCTTCTATACTGTCCCTAGGAGTAGAAAACACATTCTAAGTGCTGCAGATCTGTTGAGGAGGTCAGGTGAAGTGCAGGAAAATGGATTCATATACTGGAAGCCAGTGATTATTGTCTTGGACACCAGAAAATACCATGGACTTAGGTCTGACCTAAGGGATGATGTAGTGCAACTGTCATGATTCCAACCAGGAAGTTGTTGAGAGGGCAGTCGAGCAGCAAGCGCTCACTATTGTCTAATAAAACCAAAGCAGCTAATAAGTCTGGAGCTCTTTGTCTCCTGTTCCCATCAGTATACTCCCGAAAGAAAGAATGCTGGGAAATTTCAACAAATTGTACCCCTGAACATTAATTGGAAAATGTTTGCAAAGCTTCTAAGTCAGGAATTGGAAAGGCAAAGTCGTTCCCAATGGTCTTGCATAGGTGATAGTTTTTTCATTAAGATTAGCTTGTCTGAGGCCTGGGGAAAATATCTCATTCATGAAAGTGCTTGTACTGGATGGCCATGAGGGCTTAAGCTGGATCCCCTATAGCAATGTCAAACCCAGACATGTTAGTTCAAGCTCAGGGCTTGTGGAGATGGGCAAATATCTGGGGCTTGGTGGTAAGGCAGCCTAGCCTAACTGGTGAGTATCAGAACCCTGATTCAAAAATAAGGTAAACTGTTCTGGATGAATATCACCAAAGACTGACTTCTGACCTCCATGCAAACAAGCACACACACACACACACACACACACACAGAGAGAGAGAGAGAGAGAGAGAGAGAGAGAGAGAGAGAAGGGGAGACGTGATTACCCTGTCTTGGACACTTCTCAAACATTGGAAGCCATTTCCTGAATAAAGCAGTCTCGTTGTAAAGGAGAAAAGTAGAAAGTACGTATTTCTAAGGACTGTTAAGGGCTTCTGTCCAAACCAGATTTTAGCTATTTGCATTCTGTCTTATATTATTTTTTTATAGATTGAAGTTTCAAGTAGAGATTAACATTTATGAAATTAGAAAACACAGTTGAAACCAGCTCTGGAGTTTGCAATAATCCCAGTTTAAGATTTTCAGCACACAGTTTTCAACACAACTCCTCAGTTCTGTCACTGCACTGCACAGGCAAAAGAGCGACCCTACTTCTCAATAAAACTTTATTTACAGGACAGGTTGGGGCTTGTGAGCCATACATAGTGTTGTGGATTTCTGCCAATGCAAATAGTTAGTGTACAAGCACGGTGCTACTTTACTTTGTCCACAGAGAGCATTGAGTCTCAGTATTCTTGAGTTGTGATTATCGCTAGGAAAAGAAATGGGGTAGTTAAAATTGTACTGAAGCAAATAAGAGAGATACGAAACACATTTCCAGAGAAAAGATCTTTCTTTCTCTTCTAATTTCAAAAGACAACTCTCATTGTGTTTGTTTGGATCCAGACATGACTCCAAGGGAAAGTGTTTATTCACCTAGGAATGTCCTCATGCGGCCTTTGTTTTCAAATAGCAAGCATCCCAGATGCCCATTAAATTATACAGCTGAGGCATAGACTTTCTTCTAAGCTCAGATCTCAGCTGTTGGCACAAATTCTGGCCTTTTTATTTCTCTCTGCCCTTTCAAAACTACTCCTTCATTTATCTCTGAAACAGATGTTGCAGTCAGGTACCTTATGCCTACCTCCGAAGATTGGCATACGGCTCCCTCTAACCCATTGTCACCTTGTGCATGATTCTCCAGCTGCTGAAGCTGGAGAATGGCTTCTGGCAGGCTGCTGGGACCCCCTGGGGATTCAGCTCAGCATCTCCTAGAAATGTGCTGAGACTCTGGGGGGAGAAGAGGAAAGAAGGCCAAGACAAGCCTGCCAATTTTGGGGTCTCATCTGATTCCTCCTGGGAGTCCTTTTGTTTCTTTTCTCTGCTTCCAACCTGAACTGACAAAAGAAAAGAAAGGAAGCCCCATTGGATAGAAGGACTCACACCTGCTCTCTCACTTTGTTGCATAGGAAACGGGCCACCCACAGTGTGAGCAAGAGGAAGGGCAGTCAAAAGGATCTCCGACCTCCTGACCTTTGGATCCATCATGAAGAAATGGAAATGAAAAACATTGAGAAGCCTTCAGGAACTGACCCTGTAGGAAGGGACTCCCCCATCCAGAGCTGCCAAGACCTCACACCAGTTAGCCACAGCCAGTCAGAAACCCAGATGGGAAGCAAAAGCGCCTCGCATTCAGGTAATGATATTCTAGTAAAAGTGCTGTTAAAGCAATGAAGCTTGAGGCTCGACATACATTTTCCACTTCTCAATCTCTGTGGGTTATTAAAAGATGATTCTAAGTTTGCTATTGATTCATTATTTTTAAAAATGTCTTTACAAGCACCTGAAGAATGAAAATATCATTATTTTGGCATTCATTGCCATGGAGATCAACTGTCATCCCTAGTCACATTATTATATCATCTCTCATAGGACAAGGTCATTTGAAAGCTGTTGGTATCCAGAACTAAATGAAGAAATGCCAATTGTTTAATAGACTGAATCATAGTAAATGGTACCCAGCAATCACTAAGAATTCAATAAAGGAGTTCTGAAATATGCTGTTTTCTGGAGGTCATCGTATTGTCTGAGTGTTTACTAGAAGGACAGTAGCACATAAGATGAGCTCAGGAAAAGCCCCGAATCTCCTCTCAGGATGGTTGCCAAACAAGAGAAAGTTAAAATCGGTGTACTGGGCTTTGTCATTTCAAAATTTCTAAACAGAGATTTTCGTCACTGTTTCTTCAAGGCCTGGTTAACTATTCCTCTCCTGGCATTTGAAGGTTGTCTTAAGCAGATTCAAGGGCAACTTAGTCATATTGAAAGCTATAATCCAGAATTTAAAGGCTCTCTTTCCTCATTGCTAGCTAGACTTGAATATGGAGACTGGGGTTTATAATCTGTCCCTTCAATCTTCTAGGACCTCCAAGCAGATTGGAGTGCTAAAATGGGGCAGAAGGTACATGGTCCGCTTCAGAATCACATTTATGCAGTTTCCTGTTTGTTATTCAGGTTTTTATTAACATACAGAAAATATCTGAATATCTGAGTTATAAAGAGGAAAAGTTATTATTGCTTACAGTTTCAGAACTTCCAATCTATGTTAGCCTGGACCTGTTGTTTTTTGGCCCATGATAACACTATCTATCAATCGTGATAAGAGTATATGGCAGATGATTCTGCCTTACCCAATGCTAGACAACATCCAACCCAAGAAGATAATGATTCCCAAGATCCCCCCTACTGTTCCCAACCACTGAACTTCCTTCTAAATGTTTTCACATGTTCCAGTAGTCCAGGTAGCTGGCAGCCAAGTCTCTAATACTTGGACCTTTGAGTGACAGTTAGGAACTAGCCCAAAGAGCCTGCCTTTCTATTCTGTGAGGCCCGTGAGAGAAACGAGATGCCATGAAGAAGAAGACTCCTGGAATTCTTCCCTACTCTTCTCTGAGGGGCTCCTAAATAACACCCCTATTCTGCATCTTTCCTGATGCGCAAGTGTGAGTTCTTCACACACTTGTGGAATTCCTCTATGACCCACATTTATGGCATTAGAAATCACCTCAGGGCTCTTCATGCACACCCTTGGGTCATTTGCTGTGTGGAAGTATTTACAAAGTTTCAGTAAGAGGTTTAACAATCTGTACACACCCACCCAACCTGTAAGAAGCTCCTGCATCCTTGCCAAGATCTTATACTTCCACGGTCCTTGTCTCATGTTACCTCTAGCTCTGTTTAGAAAGACACATGATAGGTCAGCAAGGTCACTGCTGACCTTAGCTTCATCTGAAAAATGAAAGGAAAACAAATTTTTTGTAGAAACTTCTGTTCTTTTCAGAGGATTCATCTTACAGCTTAATTCTGCACTGAGCGCTAGGGACAGCAATGTGTCTTTGCCTCCCAGTAGAGGGGGCTGACTCTGTCTTCAGAAGACTTTTCAAGATTTCCAGAATGCTGTTTACCCTCATTTTCTTTCTATACTGAAAAGACCCTTGGAGCAGTTAGACTAGTTTTATTTCTCTCAGTAGGTATTAAGGGAGGCTTGACTCCAGTGGGGGCTATTTGCTTTGGAATGAGAGGACACTTGTGTCCTTGTCCATTTGTCCTCAACATGAGGACAGCATTGCTTACAGGGAAGAAAAGAAACACATTTCTTTCTTTGATTTTCCTTCTTTTAATTTTTTTTGTTTGTTTTTCATGGAGCCTGTAATGGAACTAGCTCTTGTAGATCAAGCTTGCCTCAAACTCACAGAGAACCACTTGCTTCTGCCTCCCAGGTCTGCGATTAAAGATATGCACCACCACCACCGCCCAGCTTTAATGCTTTTTTTGAGACTGGGTCTCAAGTACGCCAAGCTTGCCTCTAAGTCCCAATGTAGCCAAGACACCTATTTTCTCTATCTTCTGAATGCTTGGAGAAAAGGTCTGTGCCTTCATGCCCTGGGTTCATGACAAATGAAGCAAGAGTGTGTAAGGAAAGATTCCTCTGCCAAGTGCCACGCTTGTCAGTTTCATACATTATCTGGCAGAATTCCTACAATATGCCTTGATAATAAGTGTTATTCTCCTTATAAAATAAATGACGCAACTTAAGTCACAAGCTTTGGGTTTTGTAGTTAGCACAGCAGGTTACACAGTACAGTACATATCGTCAGTGTTTTGGTTTACATAGTAAGTACTACAGCTTATATTGTCAGGACTTTAAGCTATGCAGTATAAGTTGCACAGTCGGTACTGTAGGTTTTATGTTCAGCATTATAGGTTCCATGGTCAGTACCATAGTTTTCATGGTCAGCACTATAGGTTCAATAATCAGTACTATAGTTATCATGAACAGCACTTTAGGATAGATTGTAGGTTATATAATCATTGTCATAATTTCATAGTCAGTACTGTAGATGACATAGTACTGTAATTTTTATGGTCAGTACTGTAGGTTACATAGTCAGTGTTATGGGTTATATAATCACTGCAGCAGTTTCCATGTTCAGTACTGTAGGTCACATAGTCAACAGCGTAGCTCACATGATCTGTACTGTAGTTTACATAGTCAATACTGTAGGTTACATAGTCCCTAATGTAGTTCAGTGGTTCTAAACCTTTCTAAGGCTACTACCCTTTAATACATTTCTTCATGCTATGGTGACCCCCCAACCACAAACGTAGTTCATTGCTCCTTCAGAACTCTAATTTTGCTACTGCTATAAACTGTAATATAAATATTTGATATAATGAATATCTGATATGTGACCCCCAAGGGAGTCATGACCCCACAGGTTGAGAATCACTGATGTAGTTCACTGGGCAAGGACTGTAGGTTACATAGCTGATATTAGGAGGCACCCAGTACTGTAGCTTACATAGCTAGTAATGTGGTTTATATAATTAATACTGGTAAGCTATGACCAAAATTTATCCAACATTCAAACCTATGTCTTAATGACCAAATTTCAATGGATTTATTTAGTAATTTTTAAAATTTTTTCTTTAAATTTATTTTTTATAAAAATCTTTTCTCATTTTACATGCCAATGCCAGTCCCTACTTCCTCCCATTCTCCTACTCTTTCTATCTTCCCCATGCCTTACCCCCCTCATCCACTCCTCAGCGAGGTTAAGGCTTCCCATGGGGAGTCAACAATGTCTAGCACATCACTTTGAGGCAGGACTATATCTAGGCTGAGCAAGGTATTTCCCCAAAGAGAATGGGTTCCAAAAAGCCAGTTCAACCACTAGAAGGTGTTAACTTCTCTGTGCATGAAACTGATTCGGAATAAAATCAAAACTCATGAGCAATATTTGTATTTCAACTGTAGAAAGAGAAGTGAATAAAGCATTAATAGAATTAATATAAAATATTTTTGTCAAATACAAGGTTCCGTTTGCTTTTCCTAACATTTTCTCTTCTTTGTACTATTTGTACTTAACTGGATTAAACAAAACATATTCCTCCAACCACGCAGGTAGAGTGTCCTAGCCGTGTAACTTGTTGTAACTAACGTGGTAGACGTCTCAAGGCAGTGATGACTCTCTTCTCCACATAATGGGTTTCAAACTTCTCTTCACAAAAGAAAAAGAAAAACAAGGGTTGGAAATCTCTTTATGTCCATGTTTATATATAGCATATACTTCCTAGACATGAAGCCCACTACAACTCTAGCCCAGAGATCCCGAGGGTTGGCCCCTAATTTTCATATCTCATGCATAGAAAAAAAACATTTCAACATTGTCACATTCAACTTAAAAAAAAGACACTCAGTTTATTGAAAAACATCTTTTAGAACCTAAATTGCAGTATTTGTTTTTAACTACCTACGTGTTAACTAAAAGATTTATTTAAATTTCCCAACCCCGTTTGGACCAATGGTGAAAACATAGGTACTCTCATTAGAAAGCCTTCAGAAGTGACATCCGGCCCTGGTCTGGATAACTGATGCTCAGATGCCTAGTTGCATCCTCTATCCTCAGTAGATGTTACTTTAGGACCTGGTGGGAGGTTAGGTGTGGCCTAGAAGGCAGATGTCTGTTAACTAGGGAAATTTTCTAAGGTAAATTTGAACTCTAGGCCCATCCTCTTTTTCTGTGGCTTCCGTCTCGCAGGTATGTGACTTTCCTTGACAACCTGCTTCAGAAATATGTTCTGCCTTCCCACAGTCTAAAAGCAACAGGGAAATTAAATATGGACTCAAACCTCCAAAGCTGTTGATGGTCTGAGGTATTTGCCACAGTGTCACTGCAAAATACAGAAAAGAAACAGAAAAGAAGAAAAAAAAACATGCTTCATATATTGTAATGGAAAAGCATTTTGGTAAAATTCTCAGTAGAGAAATGTAATTCTAAACAGTTCATTCCTATAATTAAAATGTAGCTACAGAATTAGATATAAAACGCCAGAGATACCCAACAGCATTGAATGGTTTATCTGAAAACTATAAAGCCATTTAACTAGCTGGATTTAGATGACTTTTTTCTTTTCTTTATTTTTTTTGAGAATTAGTATACCTAGTAGATACTGTTCTAGTTTTTATTTCCACTTATTAAATATGAATTTAAATAATAAACAGGAAGAAATAACTATTTAATTGTTCTTGTTGTATAGTTCCTGTTGTTTATTCTGCATACATTTTTGAAGGTCCCTTTTGTTATTCATACTGATTTATAGAAAATGAGCTGCCATTCCACCAGGATTAAAGTGGTCTAGAGAAATCCCTTTCATTTTATTTTATCAGAAAATAGCCTGACTTAACAATTATTCTGGAAGCACATTTTACTGGTAATGCTCTGTGGATAGTTTCTGCATCACCAGCTCATTTGAGCCTTGAAAGATTTGTCACTTAAGTCTTTCAGCATCTGAGAACTGGAACATATCTTTGGCCTCCCTGGTTCCCAATGGGAAACCCCCTGTCATTCAAAGTGTCGCACTACTAGACATGGATAGATTGTTTTCTTCTCAATGCTTCGACAAATGTCACTGACTCTAGGTTTCAGGAGCTTTTCAGCAACATGTATGGCATATATTTTGCTGACTTGACAATGAACTTTCATAAATTTATAATTAAATAAATGCATGTATGCCTGTTGTTAAATATTGGGAAGTTTTACCTTTAGATACTTTCAATTCCATATTCTTTTTGTTTTTATTGCGTTTTTAGATATCACATTTTCTACAGAGGAAAGATACTTTCTTTCTAAGTATTTCTCAGAGTTAATAATTTTTGGATGTACCTATTTTCCTTCAATGTATGTGCTTGGCACTTTTGTTGATAATTATGTGTCTGTAACTGAATGGGTTTGTCTCTAGGTTCTGCATTCTATTCTACCTATTCGTTTCTCTACTGGCACCACATACCACATAAGTTTTGCAGTTGTGCCTCCGAAGTACACTTTGAGGTCATGTGTGGTAGTATCTCCAGCTTTGTTCTTCCTATTTTTATCTTGCTATTATATCATGCTACTTTGATGAAAATGTTTATCAAAAAATAAGAGATTTTCTGGTGAAATAGAGGCTTTACAGTATAAAATCAAATACATTTTATATACTTTTTACTTATAGGGAAATATATTTATTTGGAGAATATTACAATTGCTCTTATCATTTTTTTATTTTTAGGGCAAGACACCGAGGAAGCAGGGAGCGCCATGTCTACTCTGGAGAGGTCCCTTGCAGCACGCCGGGCCACCAGGGCAAAGCTAATGATTCCTATGGAAGCCCAGTCCAACAATCCTGGTCAGTACAATTTAGTTACAAAAGGTAAAAGAAGAAAAGTTTGCTTTGTTTCTATAAATATCGAATCATCAGAAATAATTACATTTTATGTGATTATTACAGGTGAATAATTGAAGACTGATGCAAGTCATATCATTTACTTATCATTCATGGTCATTGCTCTATATCTATCATCTGTGTTAGCAAACAGATGGCTACAGTTCAAGACACTATACTAATATGAATTTCTGTGTTAAAAAGCTGACATGTCCTTTAATATTATTGATATGATTCTGTCATCATTATTATATCTTTTTTTTTCTTATTTTTACTGTAGATGGTCCGGTTTTCATGCTTATACAACCTAGCTCTATTAAATCAAGAGTTATCAGGCATTCACTTAGTACCCCTCCTTGTTGGAAGTTTCTGTCTCCCTCCTACATTCACTGAAGAAATTAGCATCTGGGGATCACTTCCTTTCCAATTACCTCCATGATCAATCTTGGTAATTACACTCTTCATGAAGATAATCCATCTGATTCTCTGAACTGTTAGCTCTTTATGGTACCTGCAATGATATTGGCTCCTTCCCACCTCCATTCATCAATTCCATGTCCCTTCCTTCTAACTCCTTATTAATAGATTCTGCACACTTATTTTATTGTCCCTTGCCAACAGTTCCTCCATGCTTATGGGACTGCCAATTCACTAACTCTTGCCGCAGTTCCTCTGTGGCCCATCTCCCATATGTCTTCACTGTTTTGTTTCTTTTTTTTTTCCACCTCATCTGCTTTGCTCCTCCTTCTCACAATACTTACTTGAAAAGAAAGAAAAAATCAACTGGAAAGAAACAAAAACAATCAGCTGTAGTTAAAAATCAATAACCCCACTCACTTGTACCCCAGCGCCTACCAGTGGAATGTGTCTGCAGAACGATGTGCAGTTGCCTTCTGGGTATATTTGAACACAAGTCTGAGGTGAGCATTCATGTGGAAATGCTTCTGCATTTAACCAGTTACTGGTGATTTCATTCAATAAGATGCATGTCACATTTAGCCTGATTTTTCTGAGTTCAGTATCTTCTCACCAGTGTAAATATTATTTCCTCATAGTTAGGGTATTAATATGGTAGTAATTATGGTAGTAATAATTATCGACAGCAGCATCTTTGTTCTTATATTACCCCAGAAAGAGAAGTGTTACTCTTGTTGTTAAAACAAGTCCAGTTGGTGTGCTTATGCTGCCGCATTGAGGTCATGTTGCTAACCCATCACACCAAGTGTGTGTCTCTCCTGATCTTACATAAGTTTTCCTCCTGACTGTTCTTTGCAGTAGGCTTGTAAACATTTACATTCTTTCCGGATCCCTATTTTTGAAACAATCACTTGAGATAGTTTTGTCACCAACCAAAACTCCAATGCTCATTTGCACAGAAAACTTTAAGAGTACAATTATTTTCTTCTTTCACATGCTTCCTTTGATTCGGTATTCATACTTCTTCTTTACTGAACCGTGGTAGGTGTACTGTTACTTTTCTTTGGTTGCGATCAAACAACATGGAAAGGAGCAATTTCTAGAAGGAAGGGTGCATTTAGGCTTATTGTTCTGGGGAGAGTGTCCATAATGGCTGGAGAGGCATGGCACCAAGTGGCTACCATAGGAAGGTCACATCTCCATCACACAAAGCAGTCAGCAAACTGGAGCTAGAAAGAGTATGTGAACCCTCAAAGCCTATGCCTAGTGACATGCTTCCTCCAGCAGGACCAGACCTGCTTAACTCACCAAGTAGCACCAGCAACTGGGGACTGAGCATTCAGATGCCTGAACTTTTGGAGGATATTTCTCATTTAAACCATCACAGTCACCAAGGCTGTCAGTATATCTATGTTGTCTCACCAAATAGTAAACTGTCAGCTGAATGTGGCTTAAATTCCTGTATGGCGTGGGGGACAGAAAAAGACAGAGAGACAGAGAGAAATGCAGACATACACACACACAGAGAGAGAGAGAGAGAGAGAGAGACAGAGAGAAGAAACACACATACAAACAAAGAAGACACATATACAAAGAGAGGGAGGAAGAGGGAGGGAGAGAGATAAACATAAACACACAGGGACAGAGACACACACAGAGATATTTTCCCCTTTGGATGTGTTAAATCCATCAAATTTCCCTCCTCCTTCCCTTCAACTGTTCCTTCTTACCTTTCTTCCTGATTTGTAAGACTCAGAGTGAGCTAGGGCTCCTGCTTAGGGCTGCTGCACCTATCTGATATAGTAACCACTGAGATAATGTCTATGGCCATAATGGGACAGAAATGCTGATGGTCTTAAATTGTATCTCTACCCTCACTTATTCCCAGAATCCACATGAACTTTCTTATCAGCTGTCCACTCAGTGTCTCCAAATACGTATTGGGTACTTTAGCTGTGATCAAAACTGTGGTTTTAGTAGTTTATAATCTCCTTTCCCCATCTGCAGAACTGTTTTTGGAACAGTATTTTTCCTCATTTCCAGAAATGGCATAACTTTCATCATCTATTCTAATCATAAACTGTAGTTTCATGCTTCTATTTTATTTTGTTGTTTTTTTTTTAAAGTATTTACTTATTTGTGTCTCTCCCTCTGTGTGTGCATGGACAGAGGCCAGAGGGGGCACCATGTGCTTCAAATATGGCGCTACATGTGTTGTTGGACACAAAGACTGTTATGTGGGTGCTGTGTTCCAAACTCTGGCCCTGATGTTTGTGAAGCAAATGTTCTTTACCACTAGGATGTTGCCCCAGCCCCCTTTCTTCTTTATTCTGACTTTCTCACATTCCCAGTTCGATATTTCACTACACCCCATATGCACTTCCTCAATTCATTCTATTTGTCTTATTTCACCTTTATTTCTTTGACTTCAAGCTACTTCTATCCCTGTATATAGACTATTTCTGTATGCTTAAAAATATCTATCTACTTTAGCTGTTTGTCTCGTGGTTAGTTACCTAGCATCAGTGTTCCAAAGGATGTATTACCTCGTCTTATCCATGGATACATGTAGAACAATTTTTTAATATTACACAAAGCTCCTCATGGCCAAGCTTCTGTGCTGATCTCTGACATCACCTTTTAACATGTAATTACGTGTGAATACACTACAGCATGTAACCCTTCTTTCTGTGGCTTGGGTAACAGCATGTACCATCTCAGGAACTTATGCCAATCCAATGCTTGTTTTTATCTAGTGGTTTCTACTTCTTGATTGAAAAAAAGGTGACATTGTTATGGATTAGCCCCCAAATAATTCTCAGCTGAGTCCACTGATTACAGACTGAGAACATTCTGTGTGGCCATTGCCAAATTACTTTATTCTCCAAACTTTTGGAGTAGAGGGGCCCAGGATTTAGGAGTTCAGTTTGAA
The DNA here is from genome assembly GCA_028555095.1 of Dicrostonyx torquatus. Lineage (NCBI taxonomy): Eukaryota > Metazoa > Chordata > Mammalia > Rodentia > Cricetidae > Dicrostonyx > Dicrostonyx torquatus. The sequence goes on from JAQHUG010000004.1 coordinate 18,741,548, forward strand.
GTAGCTGGTCTGTAAGACCACACCCAATAATAAACTTCTGTTTTAACACAGGGCAATTTCTTGGTCAAAATCTTCTTGGTTATTCGTTTTTCTATTTTCATGTAGGTATTTGAGAAAAGAAATACAGTACAAAGCCACTTTTATTATAAAAAGATGGCTCAGAAATACAGTGTAGGGCCTAGTAAAAACGTGTGGGAAAAGGGAGGCCCTACAGCTTTACTTTTAAAATAGCTTAGGCCTACTTACTGTACCTTAGGTTTCCAGAACATTTACCAAGACTCTCCTTTCCATTCCCACAATTACTTGGCTGCAGAATTCACTAACAGTAAATTGAAGAAACTATTGAAAAGCAAAATGCAGCTACAAGAAAAACTAAGAGCTCTATGGGGTCTAGCTACACAAATAGACTAGGAAAGGGTCATCTATAGGAAGAAACCAGTCCAGCTTCTGGAATATTTAAAACCAGCTTTGAAGCTTTTATTCTATTTTTTTGGTGTGTAATTTTTATAGTTATTTATGTTTTCTAGATAATAATGCCTATCTGATATATATCCATATATTCACAACTGTTAGATATCTGTGGGTTTTATAGCCATACTTTGCCGAAGAAGACCTCGGTTGAAATTCCTAATAGAAACATAAAGGTTGTGGGAGATGCTGGGGTCTAAGATTATATTATAAAAGTGCACGTCCTATGATGTTAAAATATCTCAAAGCATGCTGTGATATATTTTATATTCTTATATGCAGCTCTATAACATACCTTTCCTTGGGAAGTGTGTCAAGCTCAGAAAAGAAAACTCCACACTAAGAATCCAGATTTTTCTTAATTATCATGAAGTCTCTCCTCCAGTGAAGAAACAACTTTTCCTTCTTCTCTCAAATTCTTACAGGGTGATAAACCTTTCGGGTTCAGATAGGAATTTAAACAGACATATACAGGAATATACATTAATCTATATTAATATGCATACATAATACACATGTAATAAAAAACAATAAATACATCTGTGAAACTTATCAATGACTATCTGAACATCAGAAATAGGTATGAATATTTATTAGCACAGACAATGCACACTAAATATTCCAATGTCCCAAATTATATCTAGGTCGATATAGAAGCGTTTTCATAAAAAAAAGCAGCCTAAGAAATCGTTTGATTGAAGCTTTTTGACTCAAACATATCATATTTACTGTTATGTTTTCCTCCTCCTTAAGCAAATCTCTCAATTCTGTCATATTTCAGGTTGAGAAATATCAAGAGAAGTTTCAGTTCTTAAAATGTACATTAAATTTGAGTGTCTATATTGGAGTTCCTGTAGGTCACACTTAGTCATAGCATCTCATCTTAAAGATGGTTGTAAAAGTTTTCAGATGCCACAGTGCCTGCTCATGGAGCTATGTATTTGGTGAGTGAATTTCTACTTGAAAACACTCTGTGCATCAGTGTCAGATATAAATTCAGTTGCCAGCAAACTGTGTTGGAAGAAATATCTAGTCATATTTGACCACAGAGCAGAGATTTATTGAAACTGAAAGATAATGTTGCTCTTAGGGCAATTGTACATAAACATAGCAATGTATTGAATGCTGAAACACTTTTGTGTGTGTGTGTGTGTGTGTGTGTGTGTGAGTGTGTGCATACGTGTGTGTGAAAATGCATAAATGCTCCTGTCTCTGAAGACTGATGTTTATGGTAAAAATAATAAAAGAAATAGCAGGAAAAAATATTTTATTCAACTGATTTTAGGTTCGTATGACCATCTCCATACACATATACCCCAAACCCCTTGAGGATTTAATCCAGGGATTCTGCATGCTAGACAGGCACACTAAAACGAAAGCATATATCCCAGTCCTCTCTTCATTATTTTGAAACAAGGTTTCACTAAGTTGTCCAGGGTGGTTTAGATCTCAATCCATCGTCCAGACAGGCCAGGAACCCAAGTTCCTCCATTCTCAACTTCCTGAGTAGCTAGAATTACAGATTTGGACCTCTAGGTCCCCACCAGGGTGATGATTTTTGTGACAGTTGTCTTACAAGTAAATGTCGACAACTTCTGGTCCATTCAAGAATAAGCTAGGAGGCTAGTGAGACAGATCAGCAGTTAAAAGCTTGTTCTGCTTCTGAGAGAGACCCAAGTTCAGTTCTCAACACACACATTGGGTGACTCACAAAAAAAGCTTGTAACGACATCTCAAGGGGAATCTGACCCTAGACCTTTGTGGACACTGACAGTCATGCAAACATATTCACACAAAGATAAACACTCATCCAGAATACAATAAATAATAAAAAATCTTTTAAATAAAGTAAAATGATTCAGAGATCAAAATACCCTAAAGCCAATGTTACCGTTTACTGAATATATTAATCTATACCAAGAAATAAGATAATAAGAATTTTGACATGCAAAAACAAAATGTATTATCTTTCAAATTTTTTATTGTTTTTAAGACCTTTGTACGATACTCAGCAGCCTATATAAAAAGCAAACTTTCTTCAACCATGAAGCACTTAAGGTTAAAATGTGATTTCAGTCTCTCTGGTTGTCTCAGTTCCTCTATGAAGATTCAATGATTTATTGATTTTTGATTTCTTTCTCACATCTATTTGTCCTTATTCTAGAAGATTCTTATGAATCACTTTTTCCAAACTGGGGTACTAAATATTGGCTCATAAAATCATCACTAGCATTACATTAGTTTAAAAATATTGATAAGAAGATATGTATGGCTGGTGGAATGGGTGTTGTCTGTGTCCAAGGGAATGATCATTGCAACAGTCACACATCAGTAAGAAATGTCAGTGTAAATTAACTATCAGCCACCTATGAGCCTTAATGACTGATCAGTGGTTGTTTGACCAATAAATCACATTTTAAAAAGAACTAAATTTACTGTTTCATACAATAAGATTTTGGGCTGCATAAAAAAGATTTTATAATATTTTATGTATATTTTTCACAAATTCTTTCACTACTGGTGTTATTATTTTATTTTACTGGTGATATTATTAGAAGTATGATGACTATTCATTCCATTACATAAAATAATACAGTGACCTCAAAGTTCTCCAATGAGTTCAAACATAAAAAATACTCTAGAAACTTCTTTTTATTACTCACCCGAAAAATTAGGCTTATGCTGTTACTAAGATTTGAGAGATACAAGATAGCAAAATTAAAATTTCCTATTTTTAATGTACGTGCTATCCTTTGGACTTCCAAATTCGTTCCCAACTGCTCAGCCCCGAAATAATCACAAAGAAACTATATTATTTAAATCACTCCTTGGCCCATTAGCTCTAACTTCTTATCAGTTAGCTCTTACATATTAATTTAACTCATTTCTTTTAATCTGCTTATGGCCACGTGGCTGTGGCTCACAGGCTAAAGTTCTGGCATCTGTCTCCAGCAGGGCTACATTGTGTCTCTCTGGCTCCACCCTACTTGCTCCTAGCATTCAATTTAGTTTTCCCTGCCTATCCAAGTTCTGCCCTATCAACAGAGCAAAACAGTTTCTTTGTTCACCAATGGTAGTCACAGCATACAGAGGGGAAACACACATCACTTCCGTCTAGCTTTATTTAGCTCTTTGTTAGAAGTTCTTGTCATTTTAAAAGTTTGCCTGTTTGTCTTGAAAAATCACAATTTACTCTGTGTAAGATAAGTTTATTGGACATTTTGTCATTTATTATTCTCAAATTCACTTCTAAACATTTTCTAAAATAGAAATTATGCATTCCACCTACATTTGAAATTTAACATTTTATGTATTTCAGTACAACTTAAATTCCCGTGTAAAATTGTCATTGGTATGCTATTCATCTCTGTCCTTCTAGGAAAGTATAGGGAGGTTGTCTCTTTAGCAAGGGTTTCTATCATTCTGCTGTGTCCTTGAACTGGTATCTCTGTTCCCAAAGAATCATATGCAAGCATCACTGACTTCTGTAGTTAAGGGTCTTTTATTGATCATCCATCTTTGCAGCACAAAAAAAGCTATAAATTAAGATTTTATTATATACTTGCTTTTCCTTGGTCTTTAGGCTTTAACGGTTGCATTTTGTTGTTTGTTTTTGTATCCCTTCTGGGTGGAGTCAGCATTACAATTAAGGTTTCTATGCTGATATAAAGAAAGTCAAGGTTTGGGCTGGAGAGATGGCTCAGTGGTTAAGAGCATTGCCTGCCCTTCCAAAGGTCCTGAGTTCAATTCCCGGCAACCACATGGTGGTGGTTCACAACCATCAGTAATGGGGTCTGGTGCCCTCTTCTGGCCTGCAGGCATATACACAGGCAGAATATTTTATACAAAATAAATAAATAAATAAATATTAAAAAAAAGAATGTCAAGGTTTTATTGGAATGTCACCGGTAAGAACATAATTGTGGCTATTTCACACACAAGTTCTATGTGTATCGGTGTATAAATACACGTATACATATATGAATAGTACCTAGGATAAAACTTATATTTCAACTTTTCCTTTTATTAACTTGATTATATTAACACTGATCTCTAATTAGCCTACAAATAGCTGCATATATGTGAAGAGATGATATTCTTAGATATAATTCATTTTTTTCAGTCACTCAAATTTGAACTCCCCTAAAAATGCATGACAAACATTCACTTGGATTCCCACCCAGAGATTTTTTGCAGCATCTTTCACCCACATCCAGATGAAGTCTTACTTCATTTGTAAAAACTTTCTGACTGTGTCTAAGAAATTGTGAAAATACAACTTATTTATGTTTGTACCTTCTAGAAGACTCCTCAGTGTGATATTGAACTATACATAATGAAGCAATTGTAAATAGACCTGAAAACCTTTTCTGTTTAGTGGTACAGTAGTATACTAAAACTTGTTTCTAAAGTAGTCCTGTTATTAATAAAGTGAACAATATAATTTTTGAAAGGGTTTCCTTTGATATGTGAAAACATATGCACACTGAATTCAGAGATGGCATTAGAATATAAGTAAAAATTTATAAAAGGAAGGTAACTTTGATATCATAGACTAGAATATACCACCCAAACTAACTATTGGAAAATAGCTGGTTTAAAGTACATGTGTTGGTAATAAGAGTTAAAGAATATTCATCAAAAAAAAAAAAGAATATTCATCATTTTAGATAGTGATCATCAAATGATATAAAATTGAGATTGACTAAAATTGTAATAAACACCTTATAATATAATGTAAATTAGCAGTCTTTGAATAATGAAATTGAACAAAGCTGTCTGAATATCAAAAACTTTGCACAGATATTTTTGTGTGGGTTTCAACCCATATAATCACTCTGGTGTTCACATGTAACATTCAACCACCTTCAAAATAGTGTGTACTCATCTGGACCACTCTGAATGTTAGAAGGATCTTATTTAGAGATAAAACTTGCTTATGGGTACTGACAGTGTACTTATGTTTATCTTTGTAGGTTTCCTCTTGACAGTAATACATTTCTTTACGGGAGGAAATCACAATTTCCACCGCCTGCTAAACCCACTATACCCCATATCCTTCCTTTATGAAAGCCAAATACTTCTTGTTCCATGTTTCTTCTTAAAAGAAAGACTAAAGGAAAAAAAACTGGAATACAAAGACTGGAGTATTGAGGCACCTGTATTGTAACTTAATTATTTCTCATAGCCATGAAAAGTTTCAAACTGGAAGGAGATGGACCATAATAAGGTGTTCCAGAAGCAAAATTTCTTTGCTTTGCAAGAATGAATTTTACAGGAAGATTTATGAGACTGTCAGTGACGTCATGGAGAACATACATTGGCTTGATGATTTGAAATGTTGAAAATTTATCCATTTCCTTTGATATGGACTAGATGGATATGTAGGATTTTTAATAAATAACTAATGTTTTTCTTTTGCAGCTGTCGTCAGTGCCATTCCTGTGCCAACACTAGAAAGTGCCCAGTATCCAGGAATCCTCCCATCTCCCACCTGTGGATACCCCCATCCGCAGTTCACTCTCCGGCCGGTACCATTCCCAACACTGTCTGTGGATCGAGGTTTTGGAGCAGGAAGAAGTCAGTGTAATGCATTTTTCTTCTACTTTATGATGAAAACAATTAACAATAACAAGATCTTCTCTGTGTATTGTTTTGATATTCTTATTCTTTTGAAAGACTGATGGTGGTGACCCTGGTACAACAATGTTCCTTCTCAGCACACTTTACCCACGGGATCCTAGTAGCATGCTCTTTCCACAGCAGACTCCACAGAAAAAGGTGTCTGGTGGGGAATAAGGGACACATAACTCCTTTATGCAATGGTGGAGCAGAGGATTTAAAACAATACCCTGCTAACCAGGAAGGTATAAATCAAGCCATGTCTTCCAATATAGTTTATATCTTACCTAGTATCTGTTGGTTAAATTGAAATATCTCTACTGAGTCCCAGCGAACAAATACTTGAGGAATCGTCAACATTCTTTTATTGCTTAAGTACTACTCTTTCAACTTTCAGCTGTTGAAGGGGGTTGGTTGCTAGAACAAAATGTCATCTATTAGAAAGGGAACAAGAGTGGAGAGAGACTGAGGCTTTCCTATAGAACCTGGCGATTTCTCCTGTGCCATTTGATCCCCCCCACACCCTTGGAGCACATCTTTAAGTCGATTTTATGGCTTTCATCTCTTCGTTAAGAACAGGTGACTCAGCAGCTCGTGTGCAAGAGGAGGTTTTGTAATAGATATGATAGCACAGCAATAAAATATATTCGTGAGGCAAGCTATATTTTTCCTCAACTCAACAGGGATAGCTCAAAGAAATCATAAATCGTCCAAATGTAGCAAGGTTAGAATTAAAAGGCATCAAAAATCTGCCAGGCGAGAATTAGAGTCATTTCCCTTCTCTCGCTGCACCTTCGCTCTCCAAAATAGAGTTGTGTGCTAAATCTCACGGGGAGAAGAAAAAAACCTATGAAGGGAGGGAAATGAGACTCATGTGGGAAGTCCAAATGCTAGAAATTTCTGGATCTCAAAACAACTGTACATGGTAGTCTAGTAAAAACACCCCAAAAGTCCCTTCTTTGCTCCCTTCATTTGATGAATTTCTACCACAGTCTTTTATTCTCTGGTCTTAGGACTTCAAAGGAACATTGAATAGGAATCTATAGGATAACTTTGTTCTGGTCCTTCTGGCACAGTTGACATGGCATGGCTCAGGGCTTTTTCATCAGAAATTATTTCTTTTTAGTAACTGTCACCTTTATTTCCTTTTCAATTTTTGTTAGTATAATCTATAAATGTATTCATCTCCTCTGCCCCTCCTCTTTCTTTATTTCTTCTGAGTCAGTGTAGCATATAGAATTGTCTCTAGTTGGATCCGGGGGAAAATTATTCAATAGTTAAATTTCAATGGAATTGAAATATGATGGTATTAAGACCATTTTGTTTGGTTTATTGGTTTTGTTTTGTTTTTGTCCATGATAAGTCCCTGTGAATGTGGCTGACAGTTGCATGGCTGGGACAGACTGAAGGACCACTGACAGTGGCACCAGGTTTTACCACTACTGCTTAAACTGGCTTTTGGGAACCTATTCTCTTTGGAAGGATGCACCACTCAGGCTAGATAGGGTTGGCCTTGGACCTTCCCCAAAGCAATGTGCCTTACCCTTTCTAATGCACAGATGGGGAGTGGAGGGGGTTGTAGAGAGAATGGGAGGAGAGAGGGAGTGGAAACTTGAATTAGTGTATATAATGAGAAAAGATAGTTATTTTCTTTTTTAAAAACTAAAAATTAAACAATAGTGAAAAAAAGAAGCTTACCTTTCAAAGCTCTATTTTGTTAATGAGGAAGTATTTGGGGCTATTTGAAAATTTCCTGTAACTTCCATCACTTTTTCTGTAAACTCCAGATAATGAAGTACATTAAAAGTTCATCAATCAACATTTGCCCTCTTTAGTAGATTTTTATTTTGATAGTCTTTGAGTAGTACGATTTAGCAGATGAAGGTTATCCTACATTGCAATAGAAAATATTTAACAAAACAATGGTGTGTCACTATGTCAACAATGCTTTCTTTGCAAAATACTGTGTGATTTTGAATTGCATCCAAATTACAAGGCAGTGAAGATTCTATCCCTGGCCATGATTTGCAGATTGGTTTAAAATGTGTCTGTTCTTTCCCTCAGCAAGTAGTTTTCAACTAAATATATGTGATGCAAAAGAAATAACATCTAATGTGCTTCAAGCAAGTGCCTGGAAGAGAAAAGGAAGGAATAAATGTTCCCTTTTCCAGGAAACAGAATATTATCTAAATCACCGTCAGTGATAGTTAACATCCAGCTCTTTGGTATTGGTTTCTACGTGCTCTGTAGAGCACTAAACACCCCTGTTCTCTCTGAAGAAGAAAACACTCTGGATAGAGGTATCTTATTAGTGTCCTTTAGGAGCAGAGAAAGGCATATAGAAAGAGATAAAGTTAATGTGGCCAAGGGTGAAGATTCCTCTTCACTAAAGGTATCTCAAACCTGGAGATTCCTATGCCAGGAAATGCTAAAGCCACGCCCCAAAGCCTGAAGTCATCAACATAGCTGGAACTCTCTGCAGCTGTAAGGGAGGGGGAGGCACACTGAAAACACACGTGCATTCCACACACATCCTGAACGAGGGGCAAATAACACTGCCCATGCAGCTGCAGTCCTGCTCTTACAATCACCCACGAATAGGTTGCTGCCCCAGGAGGTCAGCACGGTTCTATGAAAATCTCCCAAACAGGTAGTCTGGGAACTTCATTTCCACAAACCATAACAAAGCAATGTCTCATTTTTTTCCCCCTCATCTATTAAACAAGTCATGGAAGAGGCGTTTAAGAGGTTCCCATTCTGTCATTGTCACAGTGCTTCCCAGATTTACTCCTGCGGTTTTTCTAATTCATTTCCCCCACAAACTGGAAATTGACTGACAAATGGAATTTGTCCCAGATAAAATCAGGAGCACCATGGAAGAGTTTATTCATTATTCTAGGGATGTCTGTCCTTTAAACAGCCCAGGCTATGAAGCACTAGATTACTGAGGAATAGTTCATAATGTTGTTCTCCCAAGATTAATGAGTCAAATAGGTTCCTAATAGAGGTGTTCATTTCTCAGGGTCTGGTCTATGCTCTTGGTGGGCTGCATTTCTATCAGCCATCGCAGTTTTCAGATAGAAGAAAAAACCCTCATTTCCATTTTTGCAGTATTTCTTTCAGTTATTCTGTAGCAAGTATTTTGTATGTTGACATTAATTATTATAAAGTACCTTGAGATTTGGCTTCACTGTGTAATTGTATGCTATTTGTACAATGAATTCTGACTATTTCATCATTTGAGAATGAGTGCCTTACCGACATCCATTTGATTCTCACTCTGCTCTGAATTGCAGGGAGGCTGTATTCTGTGGGTGAAAGGAGCTTGTCTTTGCTTTCAGAGCTCTTAGCACAGATAAATGCCATGTCACTGAGCCAATTTGTTTCACATGGTTGTCCTGGAGCTGGTGTCTGAACTGGCCAACAGTCACATCTAAGGTGCAGAATTTCTCTGCTGGGGTGATTGCTATCCTGTTTATTTCAGGATTTTTGCTGCTTTAAATGCCAGCCAACATCTGAAAGTGTTTACTTAGAATATAAGAATTATGAATTATCAATGAAAGCCTTCTTCCACTGTATAGGATTTGAAGAAAAGAAATTTTGTCTCTTATGGATTGTGTTCTATTTATTTCCAAACACGGATCTTCTTGCTCATACCTCAGGTTTCACACTGTGATTTTATGCGTTATTGAGGATGCAGTAGACAAAGGATATGATCCACCTACTTAGGATCACAACATGGTGAGCCTAATGGGAATCTTTCTGGACAGCTGGAAGCCCAGAGATACAGGAGTTGGAATAAAGAGAATTTTGGTTCTCAATGAATCAGTGAAAATAAATGACATGAGAAGAATGTGGTTAGGACATGACCACTCCACGATATGGGAAAAGGGAATGTTTTTATTGCAGATATGAGGGAGAGTGCAGCCAGAAGCATCTTGAAGAGTCCAGAGAAGAGAGAGAGAGAGCAGAAGGCTGCTGCATAGCCAGCAGAATGGACAGAGTCATATGTGTAGGTAGGGGTGGGGACAGAGTGAGAGAAGAGGACTAAGATAGAGGACAAAAGAGTGCATGGCAGAAGTGTAGGGCTAGATAAAAATGAGAGCCTGCAGGAAGAACAGCCCAGGAGCTGGGAAGTTTAGGGTAGAGAGTGGGGTGACAGGAGTGAGTGGGAGAGCCACAGGGACTGGGTAAGCCTGGAGGCCAGCATGCACCTTGATATATTAGTAGGCACCTCACTTAGTCTTTGTCCTAAGTTTCTTTTGGACCTTACACACAATACTTTCAGTAAAATCACTACAATCCATATGCTTGCATGTCATACAAAGGTTTTGCCATAATGAGAGACTGGATTTCAAGGCATTAAAGAAAGATGTATGTAAACTGTATTTAGGTCAAGATTACAACAATATTTTACCATGAACTGTTCATGCCCAAGATACAAGAGAAAGAAAAAAACCTAAAGAAATGAAAAATAATTAAAGGGAAAGTAGACATTAAAATATTCTATCGTTTCTTCAATGCTGCAAGCCCAGAGATACAGGAGTTGGAATAAAGAGAATTTTGGTTCTCATTGAATCAGTGAAAATAAATGACATGAGAAGAATGTGGTTAGGACATGACCACTCCACGATATGGGAAAAGGGAATGTTTTTATTGCAGATATGAGGGAACAACATGTGGATTAGTTATAGTATGTCTTCTGTAGAGAGAATCACCTAAAGCAAATTCCTAAGAAAAGAATGTGAAATTTCTTTTACTTTTACTCAGTATTGTGTTGTGGTTCCATTACCAAGAACCAGCCACTGTAAGTAAAGATAGATCAGGGAAACTCAACCTCAGGAACCTTGTGTGTGAGACTCACCGCTCATACAGGAGGAGAGACTCTCAGTCAAAGAAAGGAAATATTCCCAAGAACTCTGTACCCTATGTAGCTATAAACTGCTGGCTTGAATAACTTTCCCCATCCTGAGAATCATCCCTAAAGATGAAAGAACCTGTTGTCTTCTAGTCATTTTCAGCAATGGAACAGTTAAATGAATTCCTTTCTGGCCTGTGGTGTGAAGGATATACAAGCAAGGATACCTACCTTCTTCAAAGGACCAGGACTGAGGGAACAATTCAGCCACCAACCACTCTGAGACTAAGGAACAAAAATGCCCAGCTTTAGAAATAAATGATTAAATCTGCAGTTTGAAAGTCAGCTTTTGTCACTTTCTTCTTCTGACTAAACAGAAGTCCAAAGTTAAAACCTAATATTTTCTTCTTCTGGAAAATTAAATGTTCAGCCATCCATCCCAGGACAGAATTGGATCAAATTCATAGACCTTCCCCTCCCTTGGTGATCATGCAAGCAGTTCAGTTTCTTGTAAGAGCTCCATGGGGTTTTGGCAGCTGGCTGTCTTACTCAGGGTTCCCGCTTTGACTAAAAACACCTCTGTCTGATGTTGAGCTCTGACTGGCATGATTTCCTCAGCCAACTCTGCATCCTGTGCCTTCATCTTTGAAGGATGAGGCCCACAGGTTGTTCTCTCACCCAGGGACTTCTGACCCTATCTGAACCCAAAAGGATGAATAGAAACCCTTCTGCACTATGGGTCACTTCTGCATAACTTTTAGAAGACACCACGATCTTTTTATCTTTCATTTCTTCTGCTTTAGAATTCTCAGACATCTTTTCTAACTCCTCTGCCTACTTCTTGGGCTTCTCGGCATCATCTCAAAATTATCTCCTAAACTTAGTATCTTGACACAATTCTGTGTCGATAATTATCCTTCCAAAATGAGATATAATCATACCAATATTTTCTCCATTTCCCCAAGAAATAAATAGCTAGAAATACCTGCCTAGAGTCAACAACGCTTGCACCTACTAGGCAGCTCTTTCTATCTGTGGTTTAACTTAGACCTTTTGGCTTTGAATATGAATGAACATTTAAAATTGAGTCACCCTGTCTTTAGCAACAGAAAATAAAACCTTGAAAATGTTTTAGTCTCACTCAACTGTGTTCCCTAGGGGAAAAGGTGCAATCAAATATATAAAGCTGTCCAGATCCCTCAAGGCTGTCACAAATGACTATGTGAAGCCTCTTCAACTATAGTAATCTGCCTGAAAATTACATGGTTTGCTATCAAAGAGGAAAAAAATCGTAATTCTGTATTCAGGCAACTTGCTCCAGTGGAGTCATGTCTCATAACTTTTAGCTCAATGTGCTTCTATTTTGTTATGGGAGATAATGATGGCGGCTATTATTTGTATCATTTTTTTTGCAATGCCTCTGAGCACCCTGTAACTCTCATTTGTTTGACAGTTGACATGGCATGTTTAAATCACAGGAAAATTGGCATATTGGCTGGTAGAAAATAATGCAGCTGTAGCCGGGTTGGGTATGTTGAATTTTACTGGCATTACTACTTAGAAAAGAAGAAATAACTCCTCTTTTCTCACTTCATCACTTATGATTACAGGGTCCAGACAGTTCATGTAATATAGTTAGTGAGAATATATTGTATTACTGTCTCTGAAAGATCCACCCAATCCTACTGTGCCTGTTTCTACTATTGAAAAGTGATGAGCTGATTGTTGTCCATATACACAAGAGAGCTTAAGAATAAGAATGTCCATAATATGGAGAAGAGATTAGCCGATATCATCTTTTCTCCATGGACTATTAATGGAAGTGTGGGGGAAATAATCTTTATCTTAAATGACACCTGATTTATCTCCACTACAGCTGTGAGTGAAGGACCCACTGCTCAACAGCAGCCCATGTTACCCCCAGCTCAGCCTGAACATCCCAGCAGCGAAGAAGCACCCAGCAGAACTATCCCCACAGCCTGTGTCCGACCAACTCATCCGCTCCGCAGCTTCGCCAACCCTTTGCTACCTCCGCCAATGAGTGCAATAGAACCAAAAGTCCCTTATACACCACTTTTGTCTCAGCCAGGTAAGTAGCCATGCCACTTAGGAAGGAACATTACCGTCAATGACAGCTCTACGTAAGTGAAGAAGGAAACCAGAGAGGGTGTAGTTACCATGTATGTTTTCAGTGTGGATTGATGACTTGCCCATTGTGCTCATGCTTGTTACTGATGATACTGATGACTGAAAAGTCATCAGGGAACTGACAGATAGTTTAAGAAACTTATTTCAGTCTACAGATCTAGTAGGTAATGCATCTTCACCAACTCTTTTTAATGTCAGGAAGCATAGATTCTAAAATTTGAGAAATTCATCTGTGCCTCTCAGTTTATGTCCAACATATTTAATGACTAAACCAGATATAAAAAGTAATTTATCAAATATTCCAAAATTATGAAAAGGAAAAAATGAAGTATTCTAAATAGTTCTGCATTCAGTGCTACATCCCTATATGTCACCTTCATCCACATTTTAATAAGAAAAAAGTAGCTTAATATTTTATACCAAATACGACCAATTTATTGAAATAAAACTAAAGTATTAGTACTTTTTGTTATTCTCTGGGCTTGTGTCAATCATAATGCCATCTTTCCATCACTAAACATAATGGAAAAGGTTTACTTGGGCCCTTGTTTCAAAGGTTCCAGTTCATGGTTGATTGAGCCTGTGATAGGAATATGTAGCAGAGCAAACCATTCATCTCATTGCCAAAGAGGGAAAGGAGGAAGGGACTAGGTTCTTCTAGTATCTTTGAGAGTATGCCCCAAATAACCTAAAGACCTCCCGCTAGATACCACCTCTTAGAGTTCTGCCATCTCCAAAGAGCACTACCGTTCAAATCTCAACTATGACAGAAGAAAGGGGTTTTTTCCTAAGTAATAGTTATTTTTAAGAGAACAAAAAGGCGAAATTTAATTTTTGAATGCTATTTTAAATGAAAGAATAAAAAGAAATGCTAGGTAGAAGTGACATTTGATTCAGGACATGGGATGTGGAAATCAAGCTGCAGTCTGAAGCTCCGGGATCCCATGATAATAAAAAAGAATATTTGTTTCTTTGTGGGACAGAGAGCAGAGCAGAGAGCTGGCATTTCTTATCAGGCATTGTTTTCTTCTAATTAAAGTATTACCAAATCTAACGGAAACACAATGGAGCCTAAGTGATTGAAGTGTGGCCTTAGGAACAGAATGAGTTGCTTGTACTGTCCCTGGCCATATTCCATCAAATGATGAGCTTATCTGAGGGGGCACGGACTGGTGGAACGCCCTAGAAGCAAAGCCTCATTGCTTTTATCCTCCCTTGTCCTCTCGGAGCCTTCTATTGTTTGACTATCGCTCCTACTCAGTTTTAACTCTTTGTCAGAAACCGTCTCTTCTTTCCTATTTTCTGGTCCTTCTGCCTTGAGCTCTTGGTTTGATTTGATATTTTTTTTATGATTCACCTCTAAATGCTATCATCCCTTTATGCTTTGTGAGATGTATTCTTCCGTCACTTTGGAATTATTAAATGCCTTTCCCTTTTATGTTTCTCCTTCATTGTCTGCCCGTGATTCCTGTGCATTTCATAATGCCTTACCACATGGTTTTCAAATGAGTCTCCCTACATTGCTCCTGACACATGGTAGATAGTGTGCTTTTTAAAAGGGCTGCTGTTTACTTATTCTAATAGAAAAAGAAAATTAGCAGACTGACAAATGTATTAGTGGTGACATTAACTACATGCTTCTTAGCCCAAAAGATGAAATACTTAGTGCTTTCAACAAATTTTAATTCCAAGAAAATCATTGCTTTAGTCAAACTGATTGATGAAGTAAAGTCATTCTGTTGTCAGCTTAGAAAAGAAAATACCTCAAATAATTTCACTCTGGATTTCACAATAAAAGACTGTGTAATTAGTAATGAATTTGTCTTTACTTACTGCAGATAATTACTTTAGAATATGGTAATGGGAGGCATTGCTCTAATTTTTAAAGATTATGCTAAATGAGAAGTTCCTCTGCTTTGAAAGCTTTGTGATTAGCATCAGTGAAGGAGCTCTTCCCTCAGTAGGATTTCTGCATGTGTTTTTTCATGAGCAGTGTTAAGGGTCCCAGCCTCAATTTGCCTCCCACTGAGATGTGCAGAGCTGCGCTTGCAACAACTTTATATATGAGGAATAGGGCAATACATATCATGGAGTAACAATCTCCCTGGGATCCATAGAGCATTATGCATTATTGCTGGGGTAGGTGGTAATTAGAAGGGCATTCTGTTGTCATAATGTCTGGAATTTTGCCTACCTGCAAGCATAGGTTCATTCTTCCTCCCTCCCACACACCCGCTGAGTTAGAGATTTAGCTTAGTAGACTCCGGGGGTCTTTATGGTGTTTTTCAAATCTTCATCTTCACCTTGTGATAAAATAATTCTATACCAGAGCTTTATATCTCAGCGGTGAATGACTTGTACAGGCTTTGCAAATTCCACAGAGCGGCTAACCTGTACCTTATAAATCACAGGCGTGGATATATTGGTGATTTGAGTTAGTCCCTCTCAGTTTAAATAGAAAGAGAGCACAGATAGTGTGTCTATGCATCTTTGTGTCTGTGTGTGTTTATCTGTGGGTTTTCATGTACTCTTGTGTGGTTTCCTTCCTGAAGTCCTTCTTAGCTGTGCAAGGACCAGTAATACTTAAAATAAGCTTAGAACAATAGCCCGCTTGTCCTGTGGAACGATCATTCTACAAAGAGCATACAACTTCACAAACACTCATGTTTATAGTGTTGCACTAGTATAACACGAGCTTCCTAAGCTGCCCTTGAGTCTTTGGAAAACAAAAGGAATAATTCTTTCACCTATATGTCTATATTAAATCCCACTGTATCCTGACCTTTTCCATCTTTGAATGATCAATAATGTCAGTGGTCATGACAAAACCTAAAATCACTTCATTGTATAGCAACATTGAGTTTGATTTTCCCCCTACGCATTGTGGCATGTGCTTCAATTAGTCTGTGGATCGAGGACCAGGTGTGGGTATGTATGGATGATAGTGGAGAGAGAAGACATATCATTTATATGTTATGACTGCTTGGGAAATCATAATTCCCTGTGTAACACCATCTTTTTGTCAGGCCTCATTTCAGTAAATGTGCAATGAAAGAGTGTGTCCAGTCAACTGCTTTTTAGAAATTACTGCAATTGATTCCAACACCCCACTCTTAGTCCACCCCTGGGATTGTTCCTAAAGGATGCCACCTGAGTGTTCCATCCTGCTAGAATCAGTCACAGGTAGAGGTTATGGGAGATCAGGGATCATTTAACAGGTATCATAAAGCCCTCGCTGTTAGGGTCAGTCATAGAACATAAATCACTCCCACAACTAAACAACCGGATTGTGTTGACTTGGTCTTATTGGAGTCAACACTGGATCAATTGTATGGAGGAAAATTACATGAAAGTTACACTACCTCCTATTAAATACATTTCCTTTCATGTCAAATCTCATCGCTGCTGTTAAGAAGCATCTTGAGATTTTCCTGTCCTCACTTGTAATAGATTTTATTTAATAGATGAAATTTTATCTGTTATAATCTAATCATCCTAAGTCATACTCTAGCAAAATGTAATAAGACAATTCTACTTAGCTATAACAAATATTTGTCACCCTGTAACCTACCTGGTGTTTATAATGGAAAACACTAATTTCCTGTAAAATGGTATTCTGACATGTAAATAGCAGAGAGGGCTGTTAACTATCTTAAAAATTGGGACTCAATTCCAGAGAAGATTTAATAAGCAATCTAAGTGACTGATGCCTCATCTATGACGATAAAATGAAGACTTGAAAAAGTTAATGTTTCCCATGCTGAACAACCGAGTATGAAACCAGACTTCCAAAATTCAGAAAAATTTAATATTAACAAGGAATGTGGATTTTGGGGTTTTTTTTT
>JAQHUG010000004.1:18759823-18780589 GCA_028555095.1 Dicrostonyx torquatus
AAAAAAGAAATCATTTTAAAGCATAAAAAACTTTAAATATTATACCAAGTTGTAATTCACAAAGATCATCAGCAATAAATTCATATTAAACCAAGAAGCCACTATAATCAACCACAAGTAGATCAGAGCACCCTGTGACCTTTCCAGAATACGGCGCCATTGTTTTGGGGATCTTCATTCACACTGCAATGAATATTCAATTGGTTGTTTAGTTTGTCAGATAAAAGAATAAGGTAAAGTAACGCAATTTGAGAGTTAATAGAATGATTAGATGTTTATTAATGATAAAGGCAGATAAAAATGATCCAAACTACATGATACATCGTGTGCTACAAGCGCCTTCCATCTCAATACAGGTTGGAAGCAACAATTTAAGTCGCATGTCCTAGAACTTCTATTGCCTAATTTAGTTCCAGTAAAATAAACAGACATGCCATGGTCCCTGTGTAGTGCAACACAGAAGAGCAGGGTCCACTGTGTGTGCTAAAACATGAGAAACTGACAAGGCACAGAAGTTGGTGCCTGCTAAAGAGTCCATGTTCTCTTCCGACTCCTACTTTCCTCATATGTGAAATCATATAATAGTCTTCAAGAATGGGCTGTATGAAATTCTACAGGCTTGGGTGTTATAGAAATAAAATGTATCCTTCTCCTTGAATTTTTTTTCCCTTGATTAGGGAAGAAGTAAAAGTAAGGGAAAGGATTTAATTTGATTAAAGATTCCAAATGTTAGGGATTTGTAAGCAAGCTCGGCAGTTCAGAGTACTTGCAGTTAACAGTTACCTAAACTCCAGTTCCAAGGAATCTAGTATCTGCTTCTTACCTCTGTAGGCACCTGTGTCCTACACACATGGCATTCACTCACACAGACATAACACATACACACACATAGAAAACATAAACACATACACACACTTAAAAGAAATCATAAATCTTTTTAAAAAACGAACATCATTGTCTGTAGTCCCAGTTGTGTAAGTAGTTGAAAGATCCTTTTATTTCATTAATTCATATCAGATTCTAGAACTTTCTCTGAAGGTGTGGAAAAGGTTGGGAAAAGGTTTTCACGTGAACCTCCTATTAATGGACTTTTGAATATATGTTCTGTAAAAACTAACTCTGAAAATAAACAAAAAGGTTCTGTGTTGAGATGAACTGAATTTAACTACGAATAGACTATGAAGATGAGACTTGTAGTATAGTAAAGATTACATAAAAGTTTGTGACAATTCCAGCAATGACTTAAACCATTTTCCTAGCTGACAGGACCATATAGACAATGTATTGCCATGGTAGCCATCTTCAGAATTTGTGAATATTGACTTTCAAATTACACAGACAGGGGGATTGATGCTCTTATTACCAGAATCTCTTTCACTGGAACGTCAAGGCTTTTACAAGACAATACCTTTATCTTTTGTAGCAAAGGGGATTCTAACATTTATGTGTGTGTGTGTGTGTGTGTGTGTGTGTGTGTGTGTGTGTGTGTGTGAATTACTATGGTAAGCAAACCACTGATTTGAAATGAGAGGCTTATTATAACATGACTGTACATGCCAACTTATACAAATAATGAGATTGGAATGACTGCCCATTTCAGTGCCTTTTCTAGACTGCTGTCTTAAATATCTTTCATTTACACCTCTGATTCTTTTACATGGTGAGTTCTATGCACCTTTATAGTTACACAGTCAGCAAGCTGTAATTTTCTAATAAGGCAAGCGTTTTTCAAAATACAGTAATGTGCTAACCTAGTAGGCTTCTTTTAAAATCAGGGATTTCAGGATGAACCCTTAGTTCCCTCATTATTACACTTGAAATTATAGCTTGCGTTAGTTTTACCTCTGGCTGTGTTCTAGAGTTGGTTTCTCAACAGCAGCAAGCTATGCTGTGTAAATAAGACAGAGCAGACACTTTCCTTGGTATAGGAGATGCAGCAGGACAATGTGGCCAGTTGACGAATTAGGGGAGTTGATCTATTCTCCCGAGTCTCTTATCCATCATGAGCAAAGTTTAAATAAAAGTATGAACTGGCAAAAACCAACCAAACAAACAAAAGTCTGGCAATGAGGTCTAATACTCCAGCTGACTACCTAGATTATTGAGTGAGTCATTTAAATTCTTTGTGCTTCAATTTCCCACCATAACTAGAGAAGATGAAATCTAACCTGGAAAGGCATTGCTGCACCACCTTAGGAAATAAAAATAGATAAACATGAATTATGCTTATAAAATGATAGTATTTAACAGGAACTTCTGATCTGGTATAACATGGAGACTCTATCACTTTATACTATGGGCTCCTAAATATTTTCAACACCCACAGAAAGGAGGGGAATCACCTGAAAGGGGGGAATTATACAATATTTTCACAACTCACTTCCTGGTCAAACATGTTGTAATTTGTGAAATACCATACTCCCCTGCATGTATTTGCAGGATATAATGGCCGTAAGTTAAACAGATCACCAGATGGAGCAGTAAATAGTGAATAGAATACAGTCTTCTGAATATGGTTGCTTGGTGTTACTGTGATTCAAGATCTCATCCATTGGACCAGGACTCACTCTCAAACCATAAATCCATCCAACAGTCAGGGAACTGGCTTCTACGACAACAGTGTAGGGTCCAGTAAGGCCTTATGTTTTGCATTGTGGCAAATCTGATGGCAACATATCTGCCTTCCTGGCTTTGTAAGCATTGCCTCTCCCTGAAGGGACCTATGGGGAACCAGTCTAATGTGTTTGATGTTACTAGGATCTCCCAATCCCAGGTCAAACTTTCATCTAGCTATTACTGAGGAGTAGAAATAGCAAGACAGAGGTTGAAGAAGGAGGAGCAGAAGTCAGTGATTGAAAAATGGAACAAAGGTTATTTCCTATTGATCATGTATAAAATATTACTGAGACATTTCACTTCTAATTTTCAAAAACATAATCTGTAGTTATGATATTAGAATATTTGTGATTTGAGGTACAAGTTTAATTTTATTCATCATGGATATTTTTCTGTAGCAGTGAGTCTCATATTTCATGTGTTGGGGAAATCATTTGCAAATCTCCGCGTACAGGTTCTAATTTTTAGTGGATCTGGAGAAGACACCTATATTTTGAGGTTCTAAAGGGATTCCAGGTGATGTGGTGGCTGCCCCCCTGTAGTTTACATTGAAGCAATTTTATTTTAGAACAGATCATATGCTCTTAACCCAAGGCTTGTGGAAGGATTAGTACACACGATAACTCACTTGAAATTAAATTTACCTCTCTCTCCCCTCTGCATGTGTGTATGTGTTTGTACATACACCTCTGTTTGTACCCATGGGTTCACAGATACATAAGTTTCTACTTTGTTTATAGTTTTTTTACACTATTACATTGTTTATTACGTGCAACAGGTTAGGGGTCTCTTTCTCTTTCTTGTTCATCACACCCGATTTAGGCTCAACTATGGAACATCAACACCAAGGTCTGTTTTACTTTGCTGTGGTTTTGTAACCATTTATGAGGGTTAAATTTTGTATCTCAAGACTTATTCAAATACTCTTACAACTCTTTCCACAGCTAAGGGCCAAGAGCTGAGCACCTTTCCCACTGCCCAGAAGATATAGTGCAAAATTAAGCTTTCATTTTTCATACAGTGCAAAAGTAAGCTTTCATTTTTCATATAAATATCAAAAATTCAGTGCCTTAGGAAAGCATTAGTTTATTTAATATACATAAATATGCTTAAGAAGTTCTACTTCTGAAAGTGTCTCTGATTTCAGTGTCTAACTGGAGATTGGTAACTAAGATGTGAAACTTCCTATAGGAATTTTTCTTCAGATGAGCTCCTGTGGAATCTGGGAAGTTGCATGTCATTTTGGAAGTGGTCATAAAGTCGCCTAGATTTCCCATGTTCCCGTAGTACAGGGAAGAAAGAGCACCTCCCACAAGACCAATGGACTCACATGCACAGTGACTCAGGGTTTAACAAAAATTTCCAGTTTGTTTTGTGCTGTACCTGGTGAACATCATATAAAATCCATAAATTAGCTTACAGTATTTTTCTGGTAATAATGAGGCTAAGTAAACCTGTAGAATGACAATACAAATCACAGCAAAAAGGAGGAAGTTAAAAGTAATGTTTATTTGAATAGTAAGAAAGTTAAATTACATAATCTTCCATAAGATATCATCATAATTAGTCATTGAATATAAAATATACCTGAGAAGTAAATATGTGTTCAAAAAGACTCCTGATAAAGATAGGTTGGGAGAAAGAAGTTTTTTTTTTAAAAAAAAAATAACATTTCTATAATCACCTCTTGAGAAATAAAATCTTTTCTTCCTTCTCTCTTCTCCTGTACCTCCTCTGTCACCCAGATATCACATTTAAAACATCCCGTGTCTGGTTTAGAGATTCTGAATTCAAAAAGCAGTAGTTTCTGCACTCAAAGCAGCTGAAAATAAGGGAGCATATTTCTATGACAACTCTAGACTAGAGAGAAGCAGCAGTAAACCGTGGGAATTATAGCTTGAACCTGCATAAGAGAAATTTATCTAAACTCCCTTGATGATTTTAATGTCAGGGAATTATGTGAAAAGGAGTAGCTGTGAGTTCTCAGACTATTGATTATACACAGGATTCATTTTAGGAAATCTGACTCAGGTCAGTCAGAGATCAGACACAGAAACAGAAGGTCAAGGAATAGTAGGTAGCAAAAAACATGTCACGAATCTATATTCTAGATTTATTATATATGTGTAAATGTATAAATATGTATATGTATTACCTCCAAATATTCTAATGTTTTCTTTGGAATGTCTCTGATAATCTACAATATTCTAGCCTCATCATTTGTAGAAGAAAGACAACAACCAAACATGCCCCAAATTTTGCTCAGTCTTTGTTTGATGATAAATTATTAACATATTCATTGGGTTTTACTTTATTATACTTTTATTTGTGGTTTTCATTTCCAATATGTACAGATTATGTTTTCTTATTTGAATGTTAAAGTAAGTATCTATGTAGATGTAAATAAATCTAAAAATAGATGAACTCATTACTAAACCCAGAACTGGCTTCCATTCTGTATAAAGATGAAATACTCTGGAATCCCAAGTGGGAGGATTCCTAATAGTGAAGAATTTACAAGGCATCATATAGAGACATACCATCCTCATTGGTAACTCTCCATTTGGAGATTTTAACAGGTCTCCTCTTTGGCTGCTATTAAAATGATGACTTGAGGGCTGGAGAGATGGCTCAGTGGTTAAGAGCATTGCCTGCTCTTCCAAAGGCCCTGAGTTCAATTCCCGGCAACCACATGGTGGCTCACAACCATCTGTAATGAGATCTGGCGCCCTCTTCTGGCCTGCAGGCATACACACACAGACAGAATATTGTATACATAATAAATAAATAAATAAATATTTAAAAAAAAAAGCCGGGAGTGGTGGCGCACGCCTTTAATCCCAGCACTCGGGAGGCAGAGGCAGGCGGATCTCTGTGAGTTCGAGACCAGCCTGGTCTACAAGAGCTAGTTCCAGCACAGGCTCCAAAGCCACAGAGAAACCCTGTCTCGAAAAAAAAATAAAAAGAATAAAATGATGACTTGAAATTTTTCTTTGGCACTTACTTGCAAAGCACATAGGAAGGAATCAACTGTCAACCAAGCAGACTTTTTAGGGAATCCAGTCTGAGTAAATTACACTTCTGGTAGCTCATTTTGTAATTTATGCATTTTTATTCATAGTTAACTCTGTATTAGCTCTATACACCGAGAGGCTTGCCACTGTGCACTTACCATGCTCTTATATTGCACAGCAACTGTAAAGTAACCCGCACCATCCATCCTGATGGGAACCTAGAACTCTGAGAGCAAAAACTGGGACCTCTGAGGTCAGGGTCACTAAACAGGAGTTGCAGAAGGTAATCTCCCTCTGCATGATGTCACTGTCCCTAGTCTGGGATTGCTGCAGCATCACAAAAGTGTACATGACGATCCGGCAAGGGCATTTCAAAGTTTATAGGTAAAATTGTCTGACTTCAAAGTGTGATTCCCATGGCCATAGTAACTTTATATGCTGGGAAAAGGCAGAGTGTGATAAATGAGCTGTTACTAAGGAAGGTCAAATAGTAAACCAAGAATGATATAGAAAGTGTGTCATGCATTTGAAGGGCAGAAGAGAGAGAATAAAAGACATTTGCAAGAGTTACCTTTCAAATGCAGAAGCTGTTGAGTAACTGAATAATTAGATGGGAGGAATTGGGAAGGTGAGTTCCAAGTGACCATTGTTTTTACCCCTTGTCTTCAGAGAACTCGTAAAGAAACAAAAAGAATGAAGTACTGGGGAAGATGGCTTTGTGAGTAGAAAGAAATTTGAGGATGAAAAGGTTTAATGAGCAGTGAGCACATAGAAAGAAATTGATTATGTATAGGAAGAGACATAGCATTCATGGAGCAGCCAGAGCTGAAGTGGTAGCATAGAGAATCATCTTGAGAAAGTGAGCATTTCAGCATACAGTAACAAGAATAAGATGCCTGCTCCCAGAAAAAAAAGAACTCAAAGGAAAAAGCAAAGTTTCAAAACAGATTTAGACAAATCTCCATTTTTTTGTGGTAGAAAAAAAAGAAGTACTAGAGATAAAACTATAATTTTCCAGAAACCAAGATAGAAAAGCAATTCAAAAAACAGCCATTATAAATACAGTAGTTCCTTCAAGCAAAGAAAAGATACTGTCATTTGGCTATTTCTTACAAAATTTTATCATAAAAATATGTACCTACAGTAAAGTTGTGTGAAGAGCCACAAGGGAATCTGATAAATGGTAAGCTAATTCCAAATTAAACATTTTAAAAAGGAATTTGACTGCAGGCACCCTGTGTGGGTAGATAAAGCTATTCCCTGAAGCCATACTTGATTACATGAAAATACCGGTCTTGGGTGAATTACCTCCCTATGAGCTGTTTCCTGGAAAATATACAAGGCTCTCAAAACAATTCAGAAAATTGTTACTGCTGTTTACTAGATGCTAAGACTCTATTGCCAAAAGTACTGTATATGCTCTGACCAGAAATTATGCAGTATGTATCAGGAACTAAGCAAGAAGCATCTTTCCTCCTGGTCAGCCTTCACATTATCAAAGTGCTCTGCAAACTGCTAGAGGGGAGAAGTCTTTGACCATCACCGTGGACCCTTCCCCTTCATGTTTGTTCTGACAGGCAAGATGTGCACTGTCGTGATAGTAGCTAGTCTTTTATGGTGGTTACCAATTACTTTAGGGTTAGTGTTGATGCCCATTCCTAGGTCAGGGATTCATGCTTGGTACTGTAAATTTGGACACTGATTTCTCCACGGCTGGGGATCACCTATGGAGCCTACTACAGTTGCTTCATTAAATAGGCACGATGTGTCTACCAAATTGCCTTCTAAATGACTACAGAGTTTAGTGTTGTTGTCAGCTTTGATCAGATGAACTTTTGTTTTTTTCCAGTGGCTGCAGGTAACTGCAAAGACTCACAGCCGCTCAAAGTTGTGGGAATAAATGACTGTTTATGAATGAGTAACACATATCCGTCTCTTTAACATCAAGGTATATCACAGAAGAAAGGCAAGGAAAGAACACAAGAACTAGAGGATAAGGTGGAATAATGTAGGGTTTTAATCTTTGAAGATGATGTGTAAGCTGTGTTTCAGTCAAATGAAATACACATATAAAAACTGGAAGTGATAGTCTTTAGTGTAGCACCATGCCAATACTACCGTGGAAGCTCAGAGTGACATTCTAAGCACAGTTGTGATGTATATCCATTAGCGAATGTGTGTTTGTGTATGTGCACACACATGTTCTTTGCTGAGTTCCATTAGATGATGGAACAAATTAAAATCAATTATTTCACACTGTTAAGGATCTTATAATCTAAATCTTGTAAGTCGGGAGTTTATTAAAAAACAGAGTCCTCATGCTCATCTGTTTGTCTTTCAAAGGGAAAATAGCTATGTTGCACACACAATAACATGAATTTTGAAAGATGAAAATTATTATCTTAAACGGAACATAAAATATTTACCATAAGAATAATCCAGTGTGTATTATCATGTTAGTGTTGCAAATTATATTTATATCCAGTATCCAATTAATAAAGTTGTAGGAAGCAGAACTATGAACATCTATGTGGTTCTGGATTTTAACTTTATTAAATAATATTTATATAATCACAATGTTATTTATGAATTGGGAATACGGTGTCTCTGAAGTTTTATCACTAGAATATGGACAAAAATTAGATATTAAGTTGTAGAAGAAGACTGCTCGTTCGTTTCCCGGCTGCTCAGATACAAATAATGACACAGAAGCTATATTAGCTACAACACTGTTTGGCTCATTAGCTCAGGCTTCATATTGACTAGCTCTTACATCTTAAATAACCCATTTTTATTATTCTGTGTATCACCACAAGGCTGAGGCTTGCCAGGTAAGGTTCTAGCAACCATCTCCTTCGGCAGCTACATGGTATCTCTTTGACTCTGCCTGCTCTCTCTGTATATCTCTGCTCAGATTTCCCACCTGGCTTTGCTGTGCTGTGCCATTGGTTGAAAAAGGGTTATTCATTATCCAATAAAAGCAATATATATACACAGAAGAACATCCCATATCATTAAGGAAAAATGTTTTATGAAGAAATAAATTTGCAATTTTCTTAACAGTAGGAGAAAGCAAATAAATCTGATGGCTATAAATTATTAAGAAAAAATTTTGCTTCTTGTTGCAAACAGGATAAACAGAATTAGAGAAAAAAATCAAAGAATTTATTTGAGCAGAAGAAATGTCCCTTTCATACCAAATGACTCAGAACATTTTTTAAACTAACTGAGGTAAATCTTCAGGTGGCATTGTTGAAAATGATAAACTCCCTGGAAGCCAAGGCAGAAGACCCCTTAAAGAAAGTAATGGATAGATTGTCAAATGATCATCTTTATGCCTGGCTACTGATCGTGTGCCCTTAAAAACACCAGCATAAGACTGTGAGTTTCTATTGCTATTTTAATCAGCTGGGTATTCTGTAGCTTTGAACTAGGAACCTCAGGAAAGAATCACAGGAGGGAACATAAACCTGCTCAGGTGAATCTGCTTCTCAAGATCTTTGCTGATTTCTTTGAGATGTATTCTATGACCTCTCTCAATGAAGAACCTAGTATAATTGCTGGTATGAACGTTCCGCAGCCTCATAGGTTTCTTCCTGTCTTTGCCCACCTCCATTTTGTTGCTAGAAAGGCTTCAAGCAAAGTATAGTGCCGACCCTGCTGTTGGTGGGTTGGGTGCTTGGCAAATCCCAAACACAGCAGCATTACACAGTGATGTCTCCCTGAGGACTTCCTCCCCACCTCTGCTTAGTCATTATTTCCCAGTGTTAACCTAATGCAAGGGCTGTTTGATGAGCCTACTTCCTTTCAAATCTTTAAAATTCTCATAAGCTTTTCTCTTATCCATTACAAAATGCAAAATAAACACTTCATATATAGGATCCCAACACTTTAAACTAACCTGCGACCATACTTAAACTCATGTTTCCAATTATATTGGCTTCTTTCTTTCCTCTGGTATTATGGAAGCCCCTTTGGGTTTTTTTTTTCAAGTTACTACTAAATGGCCACCAATTTGCCTAGTAAATTTGGTACTTAGATTCCAATATGCAAAGGTAGGAAGTTAAATCACAAGCTAACCATGAAAATGTATGTTTTCATTAAGACTACTTTATGTTTTATTAGATGCTTACTGTAACCACAGAAGGAAAATTAAATTATTTGTTGGATTATGAGCTCACTGTTCAGCCAGAGGGAAAGGGAGATAGAAAATAAAACATTACCACCATCTTTGAAAGCTGTTTTAAGAAGCAGAACATCCCTTAGATGGGTAGATGAAATGGCAACAGACACCTTTCAGTTGCCAATATTGCCGTTTTATCATGTATCAATGAAATTCAAACAAATCAAGGCAGTTAGAGAGCCATGGTTGATTTGTCACTGGTTGTATTATTAGGTCATTTTTTTCAGTAGGAAAGAATATAAGGCTCTCGGTTTCACATATTTAGTGTACAGAAAGGGAACACAAAATGACGAGAAGTTCCTGAAAGGGAAGAAAGGATAAAACTAAAGAGAAAGTATGTGGAGCCATTTCTTGATGTCCAAACTAAAATCAGCTCACAAATACTGTATTTTACAGAGTCTTTGGAATTTTCATTTTTCTGATGTTGTGATGTTACATATATTCTGTTTCATCTATTAGAAAGGAACAAATTTTCCAAGCAGAAAGAAAGAAAATGGGGAGTCTGCAGGACTTCCACAGTAGAGCACCTTGTTATCATACTCTATCATAGCTTGGGCCACATACCTAGTGACAGAAGAAAGAGTGAACAGAAATCTGTAGCATTTACTGCTGTTCTTTCTTCTGAC
This sequence comes from Dicrostonyx torquatus, assembly GCA_028555095.1. Lineage (NCBI taxonomy): Eukaryota > Metazoa > Chordata > Mammalia > Rodentia > Cricetidae > Dicrostonyx > Dicrostonyx torquatus. Next base: position 18,770,263 of record JAQHUG010000004.1, read on the forward strand.
TTTTCCCCTGTGAATTACCAATGGGATGCTGACATCTTCCTGCTGCCCATTCCTATTCTCTCTCTCTCGCAGACCCATGATTGCCTGGTTTGTTCATTCTGAAACCCAGTTATATCTTCTTGGTCAATTTTTAGATTATTTTTATGTATGAGAGAACATATATGTAAATAGTAGAAATCCCTGAACTCTCACTAGCTGAGAGGACTTAAGCATTCCCTTGTCTTCTTTGAACTTTGATTTTCTTGTCTCCAAGACAACACAATAATGTCTGCTTTGGAAGTCTATTTCAAGGAAATGTGTGGGGTACCATAGTTTGTGTACCACTAAGAAAAGATGGCAGCACCCAAGTGTTTCTCTGGGTTCTGTCACATAGACACAATAGAGACGAAATCCTGAAGACCTAACGTATCCAGATGCCAGCAAACTATGGCCTTCACAAGCAACTAGGCAGGAGTAACTAGGAGGCCTCTTCTTCCCCCTAACCATGTGACTATTGACTTGCTCTACTGGCGTCAGCCTTTCCTAGTTGCTTAACAAATGTGGTCTGCACAATTGGAGTTTTGTATGTCAATCACATGCAGATTTATCAACTTGAGTAGTCATGTTTACTCTATCAATCTTATCATGCGACACCTATCTCACCTGTGACTCAGTGTTGATTCTTTTACTTGGGAGAGCATATATAGGTAGAGAGACGAGCCCCTTTGCTAGCTTGTCTCCAGTGGGAAGATACACCACATTTCACTTCACTGAAGAGAAATGGCAACGTTAGAAGAGAACAAGCCTTTTCTTATTGAAGGTGCCATTTCAGTGTTCATTACTCTTAGAGTGCAATCCGCTCTTGTGTGTTGTGAATTAAAATGCCTTAAGAGCAATACAAAAACATGCATGTTTGAAACTAGGCTGCCTGTAAAGATCCCCTATGTTGTATACAAGTAAATAGAGCTACTCACTTTACTTTTAATATTCTGTGAGCATAAAATATAAAGAATGAGAATATACAATTTCCCACACCTTGTTCCCAATTCTCTCATAGCACCAAAAGTTGTCCCACATGAGAAGTGCAGGTGACTTTACAACACCTTCATCATCCTCAGATGACACAATCAGACTGATTACTTAAAAATAAGTATGTATCAGTACTTTTCACATCAAAGCTTGACAGTGAGCAGCCATTTCAGCTGCCACTATAGAATAGATGAGAGACAAAGGCAAATCCATTGTCTTTTCATTTTATTTATAAAATGAGGGAATGAAAGTTAGAGCTGGCTATAGGAGGAGGTAGGCAAGAATATGAAAATTTGAGTCAACGGTCATACCCAGAGTGCACCGCAGCTTCCGATCTACCCTAAGTAGGTCTGCACAATGCATTTCCTACTGCAGCCTGGCCTGATGTTTCTCAATACAGAAAGTACTGTGTTTGGGAGTAACGTGCAAGGAGACGCTAGCAGGAGGCCGCACCTGGCAGCCATATATTATGTACCTAATGAGCAAATGAAATGTTTAATAACTGCACTGTGGAAATAAAGCTTAGAACGGTAAATGCCTGCTGAGGCTCTTCGTCTTCCCCCGATGCACACTGCTGGCCCATCGCAAAGTTCTAACATCATTTGTGTTTCCCTGCTTAGTGGGTCCTGCTGAGGAAACAACATTAAATCCAAAGCGATGCTCACTTAATTAGTTGTATAACCATGTAAAAGCATTTGTTTAACATAGCAGCCTCCGGGTTTGCACAGAGGGTCTCCTGAAGTGATTCTCCCGCGTGCACCCCAGGCACAGAAAATTGTGCAGTGGCTTCTACTGAAGCATTCACAAATTGAAACATTTCAATTAACTATGGGTCATTTAGACTCACAGAAATTTAATACTGCATTATTTTACTTAAACAACTTATAGTTTGGTATATAAAAAGCAAAAGCAAACTAAAATTCTGTTACAGGTCTTCATTAATGAGTTAAAAAAGAATTACTTTTCTATTAAGCAGTGATTTAAAGGCAAATTGTTACCACTTATAAATTATTTTAAGTTAATGGGAAATCTTTTTTGAATAAATTTTTATTGAAGTGTTAACCTATGTTTTCTAATTTTGTTTTATTTTTGTTTTCTGTTTACTGAGTTAGAGTCCAATGAACGGCCTTGAATGGGCAATAGTCTTCTTGTCTCCTCCCAAATGCTGGGAGAAGAGGTAGATGTCACCATGCTCAGCTGGTTCTTTCTAAATCTCAAAGAGAGCCAAGACGTTAAATAAAAAGTTTAATGGGCAGGTTTGGGTTTGGGGAGGAGCCTGGGAAGAGTTGAAAGTAGAGGAGTAGATTAAAACAAAATAAATCTACTCATAAGATACGGAAATAGAAATAATATAAAATTTAAAATACCAAGCTGTTAAAAACTGTATGAGAATGAAGTGCATGCAAGATAGCTTTATTAGCCTGTAATATCAATTTTATAGGTAATAATTTAGAAAGCAATTGTTTAACTTTGTTAGATATGAGGAAATCATGAGTCCAAGAAATTACGCTATCAGGCTAATTGTCACTGTTATAGCATGGATACCTGTCTCTCAAAATCCCATTTTAATGTTTTCTTTGACTGTAGCACGACTGAGAACTGGTAGAACACTTAACAGGCAGAAAGGGAGTTAGGTCAGTAGAGAGCATAGCATCGTAGGCCCCCGGGGTCCCTTCCTGTCTCTACCCACCCCTTTTCATTGCCCTTAAGCTCTTTCCTGTCACCCACTCCCACCATGATGTTGCTCCAGCAATACAGGGTTGAAAACCATAAGATCTAGTGACCATGTACTCAAACCTATGAAAACATAAGCCAAAGTCCCTTGCCTTTAAAGTTGACTTTCCTAGGCATGTGTTGAATAGCAGAAACTGGGAATCTTTTTCAGCACATGTGAGCATTTAGCAGGACTCTCTTTTATAAATCACACATTGTCATTGACTTGGAGAAAATAATACAGTGAATTCAACCTCCTTCATTTTGTCCACCAGTCAGTTGTTTCTGGCTGGGAATCCCTTATTCATCCATAACTAAATGCAAGTAGATGAGTTTTTCAATTTCTACAACCCCAGAGATGTTTCTCTCACTTGCTGTCACCCATATTCACATTTGTTTCTTCCTTCCAAAGTGAGATGTAGTTTCTGAAAGTCACTCCTTTTGTTTGGAACAAAGCTCAATGCATGTTGACTATAAGGTTAAAATTTTATTACATTAGCAGCTTGGAGTCCTGGGTTTCTTTTATGTTTTTCTTTTCCTTTGATATGTTGTTATGAAAAAACACATAGGAGTTTCATTTAAATTGTTCATGCATATGCTAATTATCAAGGTAAGCACTATTCTCTAAAACAAAGAAGTAAACATGAAGTCATCTCTGCAAGCTACGGCTGAGATCTGCCAACTTCAGAAACACCAGTGAGAGCCTTGGCATATCCAGACACTGAGAAACAAGAATTTAGCAGCATGCTGGTGAAATGGGTTGTTTTCTACTTTCTAGTGTTTCCAGCAATGCCTTAGGAGACTAAGTCGCAGCCCTCTTTGATTTGTCAAAATGTTAGCTGTGGCTTGTTGGTCTGGGCCATGTTTTCCCAGATTCTTAGTCTCTTAAAAGATAGATATAAGGTGTCATATGATTTTTTTTGCTAGCACATTTTATTCACAGCAAAAGAATTGGATACGTTGATTAGAAATGCATTGTCAAGATTGACATTTGGCCACAAACATGAGAGTGCCCAAGGAGTATGATTATCCTTTGGGTCTTTCTTTTATGGGGTTCGAAAAAATGAGCAGGTTGATTTCTAAGTACAGTAACTTGTATGGTGATCCTTATTTTAACTGCCAGATTAAGTTATATGACCTCATTTCTACTATTTATAATACATGTGATTTTAACTAATACATGCCTATATTAATATTTCATTATTGTTCCATGAATGAACCCTCTCTAAAAGTTTCCTTAGACTCTTTTGTGACAAGACTTTTCCCAGGGAGGTAAAACACATTTCTCCTCAATCTCCAGGACAGTTGCAAACGCTGATACCTCTAAAGTCCAACTGGATGAACCAATGAGTTTTTATTAGGGTTACTTATAGGAATATGGGGGAAGGGTTCCTTACAGGAGTAGAAATTACTCAAAGACAGCTGCATCAGCACAGCCCACCCAAGCGTGGATGACAGCTCACAAAAGTTAGGAATCAGAAGCACACTACAGCCTTCAGGTAGCTCAACAGATTGGGGTGCCCTTTCCAAGGGAGTCAGTTGGTCTAAACTTCTTCCAGACAACTTCTACTTCCTCTACAACGCTGCTCTGGAAACATCTTTACATCTTGGTTCTTATAAGAGTATTCTATGCAGCTCGGCTTCCTTAAAGGTGTCTCTCTTCATTCTGTATTGTTTACTTTGTGGGTGGGAATAGGGAGGGGAGCAAATCCTGTCCATTTCAGAAACTATTGAACACATTTTGACTTGTTTGCCTTCTGTCTTAAAGAACTATTCTAGCCGGGCAGTGGTGGCGCACACCTTTAATCCCAGCACTTGGGAGGCAGAGGCAGGTGTATCTCTGTGAGTTCGAGACCAGCCTGGTCTACAAGAGCTAGTACCAGGATAGGCTCCAAAGCTACAGAGAAACCCTGTCTTGAAAAACCAAAAAAAAAAAAAAAAGAAAAGAACTATTCTGAAGGATGGATGTTTCTATCTCTGAGGAATTTATTATGTAACACTCCACCCCTTCCTCTTACATTTTACATTCTTCTTTCTGACTCCCTCTTGTGCAATGATCCTTGAGTATTAGAAAGGATGGCTAAATATGTCCACCTATGGCTCAAAACTAGGCCACCCTAAAAATCACCTGTTCTCAAGAGTTTCACCATTGTTTGATTGGAGGCTGACAGCAATGGTGACCTATGGGTGTAAACACAAATGTTTTGCAGTTTGACATCCATCTAGTAAACCATAGTTGTTTCTTTTCCTTTTGGCACTATGATCTCCCCAGCCACATATTTGTCCTGGCTTACAATGCTAGTTGTGAGCCTCTCCTGGAGTGGGGCTTAAATACAACCCAAAGATTTATTAGTCTTATCCATGATAGCTGAGCAATAAGCAGGCACACACATCTTGCCTGGCATGGCATTATTTAAGCACACAGCGCCCATAACCAAGCAGGAATGTTGAGGTCTGTTCTCCATCAGCAGCATGCATGCCCCATCCCTCTGGCACTATGAAAGCCAGTTAACAAGGTGGGAGTTTCTGTTTTCAGTTTCAGCTTTACTTCTGCATGCCCTGCAGGCAAAGTGTTCACATGGGATGTCTTCAGTGAAACGGTCTTACTTTCTAAATCTGGCATACAACTGACAGTAGTGGCAGTAGTCTTTATGACCTGTGGTGCCTCGGGGGCTTCTCTAGTCAACAACTTCATAGAGTGGTGGGCCACCCTTCACACTGCGATTTTCATTCAACATTTTTGTGATCTCTGAGAGTTTCTTTTCCCATACAAACTGGGTAACTTTTGTGTTTAGACTCTTTAGATATTATGTTTTAACACCCTGCTTTTCCTTTTAATTAACTCAGATCCAGTAGAACTGTAAGATAGCTGGACATATACCATCACACCTGGTTATCTTCATCCTGTTCTGCATCTAAGTATGCATGAAATGCTACCTCTGTCACTATCAATTCTTCATGGACACCCATGTGTAACACCGAGTTGAGTGAGACCCTTAATGGTGGGTGTCCATGTTGTTCTCTTGCACAGAAATGCTTATAAAGAGGCTCGTGGCAGTGTCCACACAGGCGAAGCCAAATTTGTAACTCTCACGGGCAGGCGTAGGCCCTATTAAACCTACCTGACAATTTCTCATGGGTAGGTTGACATGTGTGCACGTCCAATGAGGGCTTCCATTTGTCGATGTCATAATGCGGAATCGTACTCACATATTTCAGCAGCATGCAAGATATCATCGTATTTCACAGAAATGCCAGTAGCCTTAGATATTTTCCTGCCTATATTGGTTCCGCTATGACCAGACTTATGTGGACCCAATGGGCAGCTGAGAGGAAATGACCCATACTTTACAAAGAGCATCCGCTTCTTGATTTCCAGGAATAGCTGATGGACTGTGATCTACTACATAGAAAATTACCAGGAGTTCTGATTCAAGTTGAGATCTATTGTATATTTCTTTTTATATTTGTTGTCCTCACGGGGTCAACTCAGCATCTACAAATCCTTTTTTTCCCACCAAGCCATATAGGAACTGAGGATTCTAAACACAGCCTGTCAGTACAAATGGCCATACACCAAGTCTAGTGAGTGATTGCAATCCACACTGTTCCTAATTCAGTGACTAACTACTTTTTCCAGGTATATGACATTTGTGACCATCTGTATGTCTATAGCTTATATTTTTGTTTGATATGCCTACTAGCACTGTCTCTGTACTAGGCATCTATAGGGATGGATAAAATCTCTTCTAGCACTGACTTAGCTGTTGGCTCAGTTCCTGGGGGCTGCTAGGTGTCTTCAAAAGACTCCGATCCTAAGACAGTCTGCATATCATTGGTGATGGGGCTTGTATGGCTATGACTATGCATGCCAGCTTTGTAGAGTTTGTTTCTGCGTTAAACCAGGAAAGGGTTTGGCCAGAAGGTTGTCAATCTAGTCCCTTGTTGGGTAACTGGAAAGCTATTTTAAGAGTCACTGAGGGAGAACCAATTGAGGATTCCACTTGCTGCGATGTTTTATATACTGCTCACAGTTGCTGTTCTAGTGCTGTGCATGGAGCCTTTGCTCCTTTCCATGACTGAGAACAAACCACTATTACAACTGATTGCTTTTGCCATAGCTCCCAGCAACAGCCGTCTGCACTCCTGATGACTTGTAACAGGAAGGTACTGCTATGGTAGTGGATAGGACACATAATTGTTTTGCCGATCCTACAAGAATCTAGCCTGCTCAAAAGCTTCTGAGGCTTCCCGTGCCAATCCTATATAACACTTTTCTCCACCAGGTTATACAGAAGATGGGCTGCTAGTGCAAGATCGAATGTGAAAATTTGCCAATATCTCCAGAGCTCTCAAAATGTCGTTCACATTTATGGGACAGGCTATTTTGTCAGTAGCATTGTCAGGGATCACATGTGTTTTACTGAACAGTAACACACCAATGAATTTTACAGCTGTGCCTGGTCCTTGCACCTTATGGGACTGATCTCCCATCTTTCCGCCCTTAGATGAACCTGCATGTCCTAAAGATGCTTTTCTATAACTGTAAACCACTCAGAGGTTAACATTATGTCATCTAGGTCTTAAAACCTATTTTTCAGAGGGGGAGCAGAAATCTAAGCAAGAACCTTGACCACCATCCCATAACAAATACTAAGACTTTGAATTTAACCTTGCTAGATGTGCTCTGAAGGTTCACTCTTGGCTATTCCATGTGAATAACCCAAGGGCCATGTAGAAAAAGTCAGGCAGTGCTGGTGAAGTCCACCAAGTCCCTGTCTGCAAGTGAAATCGAGCAAACCTCAATGTGGAGGAATGAACTCAGGTTAACAATTCTCCCAACAGTAGCAGTCTATCAACGGGTGAGAGGCAGCAGGATGGCGCTCTGTGAAATGTCTTCAGTTTGGGCAAGTCCCCAAGCTCCACTCACTAACACAAATGCCAGAGGATTGCGGTTCTTTTTCACTTCAAAATGGTATATGCCACACGTCTAGTTATTTTATATAAAGATGTATATTTGGATCCAGTGCTGTAGAAGATGGGGTCAGAATTCTGCCCTTGGGGAAGGCAACTGGTAAGTCTTAAGATGCACGGTAAAGAATTACTCCTGACTTGTAGCCCCATAGAAGACTGGGGATACAAACTAGAAAATCAAATCAGAAATCAATTGCTCAGTGAGCTTCAAATACTTAAGTAAAGGGTAAAGCTCAGCTTGGTGAGCTTTTGGGGACTCAGGCTTCTAGTGTCCAACTTTAAATAGCTGAGGTTCAAAGCAGAAAATGCTAAAGCTGTGCAAATAGAGCTGGAGCGTAGGCACAGAATTAATACACACCCAAGAGAATGGGGTCAGTGTCCCAGCACCAAAGTGCTCCTGGAAATCTCAGATTTACAGCATCTCTTCTTTACTAAAGAACAGTTTTGACTCTGACATTGTCTAATTGGCTGTTCATAAAGCACTCCTGGGAAATTCCTCCTATATGTGTATCTGTACCTCCTTCTTCATTATATGGAAAGAAAAAGCATTAAAGGCCACTGATTACACAGTCACATCCTGCCAGTAATAAACTCTGGAGGGCTGCTCAAACCTTTGCCTTTCATAAATTTTGTGGAGATTAGTTCTACCTCAGTGTCTTGGTTTCCAAGAACCTCAGGTTCCTTTCGGAAGAACAAACGAAGAAGGTCACTGGATAGAATCCCGGCCCCACTGAGGTTTCGGAGTTCCAAACATTTATAATGCTGTCAGTAGTATTTCAGAAAAGGAAGTGTGTTCAAATTTACATCCTCCCTGTGGCCTGGATCCAAAATTTTCTGAGATCCCTGGTGCAAAGTTCATGGTGTCTTATCATGGCATAACATTCAGTACATTCTGAAAGAATGAATAATTGCTACCTCATCACTAGAGAAAATCACTTAACATCTTCATTTTTTTTAATGAGTTTGAATTAAGGTTGTTTTTACACACACCTGCATGGCAGTGCAATATATTACTATGGCAAATAGGGTATAATACAGAAAGCATCTCCGCATATGTTAGGGAGAAAATGTATCTGAGAGTATTTCTGTAGTGCTAATGGTAAGCCACGCCTAAGCATCACATTTTCTTTACATAAAATGCTGTCATAAGTATACAAAGATAAATATTAAGGATCATATGAACAAGTCTGGTAAATTCTAAAAGAATATTTACTTTATATGTTTCCTCATAAAAAAACAGGAACCAATCCAGCTATAATTTCCTTCATGATAAGCTAGGTCAGTCTCCTTTCATTTTTCTAATACACATTTGCATTTTCTTTGTATAAATACCCACATTAAAGAGAACTGATTTTCGGGGTATACCGAGCATATTGCATGTACTTGGTATAGCTCACAGACCTAGTTTAAATGTCTTTAAAACATTTGGAAAACCTTAAAAATAAAAGCAAATCTGTTTTCATCATCTAGGAAGCTTTGATTTTAAAAAAGATAAATATGTACAAATAATTCCACATCGTTAGGATGTGTTTGCTCTGCTGAAGTCGTGAGGTGAGATGCTCCAGCAGGTGAGGGTATGACCTTTGGGAGAAAAAGAGCTGAACTCATATTTACCCAGAACCTGGAAACCTTTGTAGGAGGATAAATGAGCACAATTCAGAGACTGTAATTCAAAACAGGAGTCCAGTGGATCCATATTCATTCTCCAGTTCAACCGCTCTCGTTTTGGAACTGTCAGTACTTTGGTTGGGCCTTTTGGAACTGTCAATCATTAGTTTGGTTGGGCCTTTTGCTCATTTGTTTTGGTTTTTGTTTGTTTGTTTCATGTTTTGGTGACAGAATTTTTAGGTTTTCTGTGTATGTACCTGGGCTGAGGAGGTAGGGGACATGTTGCTGGAGATCGAATCAGGCTATGTACCAAGGCTGGCTTTGAACTTATGCTGCCCTCATGTCTCAGCCTCCAACTTGTTTGGATAAGCGTAATATGTACTACCATAACCATTTTAAGAACATTTAACTTTGAGAATTCCTTTGCAAAATGTGTATCTCAATTTAAATAAATGCGTTAGTATTCATATTTATGTATGTATGTATTCATCTATTTATCTGTCACAGTTCTGGGACTTGATCTCAGGACTCTGTGTATACTGGGCAAGTAATCTAACCATAACCTACATCCCCAGGCAAACAATGTAAAATATTAATATAAATTAAACATGAGGACCTTCTGAAGATCCAGTTGAGAACTCAGTTATAACAAGTTTTACAGCGCCTCCATTTGTAAGTGAGATACTGCCAGGAACACCCATTGTAGCACATTTAATAAAAACCCAGAGACAGAAATTGGGATTCAACCTGCAGAAAAGCTAAACAGCCAGCCACTGGTTCTTACCCCTACCTCAGGCTGAAATGGCAAACCTGCCTTCAGATTTCTCGGAAAGAGATTGTCTCTGAGGGCTGTCCCATCCTGTTTTATATTCCTCTCTAGTGCAGGATTATACTTTGTTGAATATCCTAATCGTCACCATAGAAATTTTGCATGATGAATGGAGATAGAGCCAGAGACCCACATTCACATCAGAACAAGGGATCGAGCTACCAAGGTCCAGTGGAAGAGCAGAAGGAGGGAGAA
>JAQHUG010000004.1:18780989-18826931 GCA_028555095.1 Dicrostonyx torquatus
AAAAAAAAGAAAGTGTCACTCTGATGCCTCGCCCCATCCTGTCAGGTCAGCTTGGCTGAAGCCACCTCCCATGGTGAGTCCTTTGGGTGACACTGGGAAAAAAAAAAAAAAAAGGCGTGCTCCACTGATGCCTGCTTTCTATGGCAAACTAGTGTGGCTAGTGAGATTAAGGTGTGTGTTACCGCTGCCTGGTCTGTAAGGCTGATCAGCGCAACTGTTTTACTTTTTAAACTTCAGGCAAGCTTTATTTATTAAAATACAAAGAAATATCACTACGCCCTAGGTGCAGTCACAGGCTGAAGGGAAAGGATAGAGGTCAATGTAACACACGCATGATTGGTTCATGTCCAGTGAAGACAAGGCAACACTACAATCTCTATTTGAATGGCGATTTAACTATCATTTGGTTAGAGCATAATGGTAGTAAAACCTAATCATAGGTCATGACCCCAAAATGACTGTGTCATGTACTCAGAATTTTCATGGTATATTTGTTTTATTCCAGCAACTTTCCTCTTTTTATGAATGATTAATGAAGTTGCAATTTTCAAGAATTTATTGTTGTTGTTATTTATTATGATGATGAGGAGGAGGAGGAGAAGGACAGGGTGTGTGTGTTTGATATGTGCATATGAGTGCAGGTACACCTGTCATAATAGCATGATTATGGAGCTCAGAGACGATTTTCTGGAGTTGATTCTCCCTGACACACGCACCACAGACACTGGGCATGGAACTCAAGAAATGGGATTTGCACAGCAAGCGTTTTCCTGTGAGCAATCTCATCAGCCCGCAAGTTGTCTATTTTTATAATACTCTTCACATTTAAGATTACTTAAGTTGTATTAGAGACTGTAACAGAAGAAACATAACTTATGAAGATTATGACACCGCTATGCTTATATTTAAAAAAAAACATTGCAATGAAAATGGATGAACACAATGCTAGAGTTTGTTGACATTACAACTCACTTATGACATTCAGGGACATGGGAACAAAATTCAGTCCTCAAGCTAAACATAGTATTTGATTTCCAGTAATGTTCACTTTCATGGTTTCCTGAAAAATCCCACCTTGATAAAATAAAACAAGTTATGACTTAGGATGTCATCCCTTATCCAAGACAGTTAGATATAAGCTGGGGGAACCGTCTGTCCAAATCTGGAACTTTGAGGTTATTTGATTTTGCTCTATTCTTTACACTCATGCGTAAGCTCAGAATAATAATACTTATGATTATTGTAATATGTAAATAATAAAAAACTAGTCCTATTTGAACAACTTAGTAAGGATCAGCTACTTATAGTGTGTGTGTGTGTATGTGTGTGTGTGTTTGTGTGTGTGTGTGTGTGTGTGTGTGCATGCATGTGGAGGCCAGAGAAGAAAGCCAGATATATTCACTCATCAAACATAGTCCACCTGTTCTGTTTCCAAAGAGGAATTCTCGCTGGCCTGAAGCTTGCTTACTAAGGAAGCCAGTGGTCCAGTGGGCCCCAAACATCTACCTGACTCTGTCTCCCCACCATTGGAATTACAAATACACGCTCAATCAACCATATTGGGTACATGTGTTCTTGGACTCAAGCACTTGCTCAATCAACCACATTGTTTACATGTGTTCTGAGGCTCAGACTCAGGAACTCATGCCTTATAGACCTTATAGACCGAGCTGCCTCCCCAGCCCTCAACCAATTTAAATATGTAATCTCATTTAATACTTAGAAATAACTATTATCCTTACCATTCTACAGATAAGTAAGCCAGAATAGGTTCAGAAAATCAAGAGATTGTGAAACCAGCAATCAGTGAATATATGAGATTTCTGTGTCTGATTACATACTTAGATCCCTAGTGCTTAGTAAAAAGATATTGAGAAGGAGCTGGATGTTAGAACACCACAGGTGGAAATAGATTCATATTGAAATTTATACTTTACAGTGTCTAGATTTTTAGCAAATTATTGATTTATTAGAGTATTTACATTGTTTCAAATAAACAAATGACTTTTTTCTGGTCATAGATGTATTATCCCGGTTAATCATTAACCCTGGTATCTTTATTGAAATAGTAGTCTGTTTCAAAGAGTATAGTACCATCTAAGATCACAGAACAAAAAGCTAAAGTATCATTGTTTGTGGTAGAATAGAAAAGAGGCAAGCTTTTATACATTTCTTTTAAAGGTTTTTTTTTTGCTTATTTGTGTTTTGAGATTATAATTAAATAATTTTCTCCTTTCCCCTCAATCCCTCCAACCCCTGACATCTACCTGCAGTGATTGATATATGTATGTGTGTGTTTGTATATAAGTATGTGTATGTACTCATGCTTGTGAATGTATATCCTAAATATATTAGTACAACCTTCTCAGTGTGTATAATGTTACTTACGTGCATACAGTTTCAGGACTGATGATTTAGTACTGGGTAACCAGTGGGTGTGCTTTTCCCTGGAGAAGACTGTTTCTCCCACTCTCAACATTCCTTTGTTGCCTCTATTTCTTAATGTGGGGCTAAGGTCTCACAAGCTTGCTCCCTTCTGTACTTGGGTGTCTATTGGTGTTATCCTTGTACAGGGCCTATGTTGACTTACAGTCATGGGTGTAGATTTTCTGACACCCCATAATGTTTGTGCTAAAGCTATTGGTTTCATTTCTAAGTAGACATGACTCTTTTGTCCTGTGATATGTGCTACCCAATTCAATAAGTCTTTATAAACACTTATTGCAAGTTAATAGCAATGAAGCACAAATGAGAAATAAGAAAGTTAAGCAGAATTTTAAAGGAAATTTCAAATAAAATAAAAACAATTATTTTAGTCAAAAATGTCATTTAATAAACTATTTCTTGCTTGTTTTTGATGAATATTAAAAATTTATTCTTTTGACACTTTACTTTGGTCAGAAAAAATTATTTCATTTTGTTCAATAGATGATAATACAATTCTTTCAGTTTAGCCACGCAAGAGTTTCTTTTGCTGAAATATGTAGTATTTCTGTACAGACCAAACAGCTATATCTTCTAGGCTCACACATCTTTATCTCTTATATAATTTAGGAGTTATTGTACAGTTCATAACATCCTGAACCAGAGGCTGACAGATAATAAGCCTGCCTGTTAATCTGTAGTGTGTGATGAAAAGTCTGCAGCTCCCTGCCTGATTTGGAATCCATTTGTAATTAGTCACGATTTGTAGAGCTTCACCAGTCAAGGCCTTCCCACAATCGGTCTTCAATTCAGGGAAAATAAAATGAACCTGTTCTGAGAGTCAGAATCCATCACTACACACAAAAGGAAGAACATGGTCAAGTCAAGGCCAGCCTGCTGGACTCAGACCTTGTTCCTTGGATGTTTTATATCTTACTTTCATCAACCTGTGTTTTCTATTCCAGGACCTACTCTGCCCAAGACTCATGTCAAAACAGCCTCTCTTGGGCTGGCTGGAAAGGCAAGGTCCCCTTTGCTTCCCGTGTCTGTGCCAACAGCCCCTGAAGTGTCGGAGGAGAGTCACAAGCCAACAGAGGATCCAGCCAGTGTAAGAGCCTGTGTTCAGAGTCATGTGGTACAATGTGACCTAAAGCAGTTGGCACTCCTCCTCACATAATGCCATTCTTTTTACACCTTCCCTATACTTAAATGTGATGAGAAAAACTACAATAAAGAGAGTATATACAAGGGAATCGGTTAAATTAAAGTTGTCTAGATACCAGGATATTAATTAATCTATGAATTCATATAATCATATATAAGCATACTTTTATACATGTGTATATCTATAAATGTCTGCACATAACAGCCTAAACACACATACACGCACACACTTGAACTAATATTTAACTGAAAACTATAGCCTAAGGAATTTGCTAAAGTTAGTCATTGCTCCTATATCCATAAAAGCATAAATATTCAGAATGAATGGAGCTAGACAACAGAAGCCAATGAGCACAGAAAGCCTTAACAAAATGGAAAAGTGCCTGAAAACACTGTATGGAAACCTCCAATTTTCCAACCTAAGATAAAAAATAAAAAGGAGAGTACAACGAAGTCCCATGAAGTGGGGATGTTCTCTCGGTGTTGAACATGGGCACAGGGACCAGAAGATTGAGGAGTAGAGAAAATGAGGTGAGGGCTAACCAGAAGAAGGTTATATGGAGAGACCTTTTGGAAATACCATAGTTTGTAAGCTAATGGGAACACATATAGGAAATAAAAGGAAAGTTTCATTCGTTAAGGAACAGAAATTTGCTGTTCTAAGGGAAGAAGGAAAATATTATTAAATTAGAAAACTCAATTGAAAGGAAAAATAAAAACTTTTCTATCAAGAATGCACTATGAAAGAGATTGAAATGAGGTTACCTAAAGGCAGCTATTTGGAATGTTGGTGTACTTCTGCACAGTTTAGATCAGCTGATCTAAATTTGCCCCATTTCTGCTTTTTCTTTCATATATCTCTTATGGCTTTTAGTGTTGTGTTCTTTACTTTCACTATTTTCAGTCAACCTTAAGTATTAAACAGGCCATTTGACATCAGAGCTAGAAATGTTAATATTTATATATGTATATATGTGTGTATAATATATATGCATATGTTTATACATGAAAATAATAATGTGATGAACCTGGATAATTTTAAATTTTTTAGGAACTATATTAAAAGCATAAAAATTGGAATATGTAATTTAATGCTCTTATTTAATCCAATATTTTACAAGTATTGTATTAATTAATACTTGATAAATTTGAAACAACTGTCAATACAATACTTTCCTTTTGTTTTCACGTTATGCATTAGTGTGTCTTATATGTAAAATATATTGAATTTAGAGTAACCATATTTAAAGAATACATTAATAAAATTCAGATAAATATCCTAGACAACCAAAACAACATATTTGAAAATGGGTGCCCAAGGACCAGGTGTGATTTCACACACCTTTAATCCCAGCTCTGAAATGGTAGAAGCAGATGGAGAACTGTGAGTTTGAGGTCAGTGTGACCTACATAAAGAGTTTCAGACAATCATTGAGTATATAGTGAAACACTGCTTCAAAGAAAAAGAAAAGAGAGAGAGAAAGAGAGAAGGAGAGGGGGAAGGAAGAAAAGAAGAAAGAAAGAAAGAAGGAAGGAAGGAAGCAAAGAAGGAAGGGCTAGGAAGGAGGGAGGGAGGGAGGGAATGGGAAATGACTGATCAAGTAATTATCTCACTACAAACTTCATTCTTTTTATACAAAACAGTGTAGTGCACCAACAGGTTACTTTTCAGTCATTTAATGCTAGTTCCTTTTCTATCACAAGTTCATTCAGTTAACATGCTCTGAGAATAGTTCTTGCTATAGATCCCCATGTGAAACTCAAGAATGATAAGTGGTCCAAGCAATGGCCTAATAATAAGAGGATCCTTCATGGAGGGAACCTACCGAGACACAGTTCTAACTCTACTCTCTTTCTCCTTTTAGGTTTATGAACAGGATGACTTGAGTGAGCAAATGGCAAGCTTGGAAGGGCTAATGAAGCAACTTAATGCCATCACAGGTTCAGCTTTTTGACATATATTGTCGAAGCATTGAGATTTTCCAGGAACTTTACAGCATACCAAGTATCCATAAACAGCACACCCATGTCCAGAAACTCTAACCAGTGTACAGGTCAACCATCAGGACCACTCAGTTAAGGAACACCTGAAGCAGATAAGAAGGAACCAGCATCCCATCCTACATGGACATCAAGAACTGGACAAGGATGGTCGTGAGGTCCCTAAGCAAAAGCAATGATGCATCTTCACTGAGAAGTTTCTAGCATAGTTCTGGGTCTTTGTCACTGCAGTGACCCTGGTGTCATCACTGATGACTACATTTTCTTTCAGTGATATCTTTCATTTTCTGTGTAGTTCTAGTCTTACAAAAATACAAGTGCATTATTCCAGCCTGTGCCATATCATAGCAAATCAGAAAAAAAATAAACCAACTCACTTTTTATTTTCAACTTTAAACTACAAAGCATCCATGGTAATCCCCTCACTCCATAGCACCAAAGGATTGGCTGTTTTCCTTGGCACCAGAAAACGTAAATTAAGTGAATAAGCAAAGGGCAGTGGATGCTTGTTTATAGCTCAATAATTCATCTCACACAAGTGGCAGATATTAGTGAGGGGGTACAAAATTTTTACCAGTTTGAGAAGTGTCTGTAAATCCATCCATGATTAACATTTATGCCTAGAGTGTAGAAACCTAAAATTCCTCAACTGGTGGTATCCTGCCAACAATGGTACCTTTCTAGGAGGAGAGTACAATATGCAATCTTCTCAGACACATGGTGATTGTGTACTTAAGCTCGTAAAACGATACTTTTCAACTGAGTGGCTTCTGTGCCATTCCACACTGTGATGGCCGGTCTGAGTTTCACTAAGGCTTCTTCTTCAGGTATTCGGCCAGAAGCATTCTACAATCCTCCACCCATCATCCCTCTATTTCCCCTGGGCAAGCAGCCTTAGGTAATATGGCCAACTCCATGCATCCTGTATCCTGTGTCCCCAATATCCCTCTGTGGAAATAGTAGACTTCCTGAGAGCAAGCTCAAAAGAAGGAAAAGGAGCATGAAAAACCATTTAAAAAGCATCTTTCCTTGAATGATGTCACTTCCAGCTATAGCATCTTCACTGAGCTGTGCGAGGCAACATTGACGGATGTTTACCACAAGCTCTGTTGGAAGGGCAACCTTCTATACCATGCCTAAGACAGAGTCAGGGAGGTGAGAGGGGGTGGGTACCACTTGACATCTGACACATCATAACTCCTGTAGGTATTTTTCAAAGCAGCATCTTAAACTGTGGACTAGAATTTTAAGCTCTTGCCATGTTATCTACAGCTTGAAACTAGCTGAAATCCAGAACATTCTGTGCATTCCCTTTTAGTTTGAGAATTTTCAGCTGTATTTGGAGTTAATCCCTATTTATGCAGCTGAGTCGCCAAAAGGGAGCTAGTTTGCATACTTATCAGTTAGGTGACTTGAAAACCCAATGGGAGTTCCAGCTGAATTATTCCTTTCAGCTCTGCCTTTGATTTCAAGCTTGAGTAGGTCATAATTTTAAAAGAGCATGGCAAGGATAGGATCTTTACAACCTAATAGCTCCTTTTATTAGGTGGGTAATTATATATGAATCCCTGAATGAAATATTTTGAGCAAAATGGCACTGTAACAGAAATAATAATTCAGATTATTTTTTTACAGTTTTATGTCGGGAAGGAAATCTGATGTCAAAGAGAGGGCTTGTTCAAATGGTTCATTAGAAAGTCTGGTCCATTTGCAAAATGCTTCCTTCAACAAGAGTGCTTGCTCGATTTGCTGAGATTTTTCTGGAAGTCCTTTCGAAGAACTGTGTGATGTTATTTAATGGGACAGAATGCTTTTTGTTCACCATCTGGGCACTGAACTTGAAAACTCTGGACTGACCTGAAATAAAGCATTTCTTAACATAACATTGAATATTTTAAAAGATAATCCATGATTGCCAACTGTAAAATGTAATTTAGTAAGCTAGTATATCTCTCTCAAAATCCTAGAATATGCTCCCCTTTCTCATTTCCACAAAGAGGAACCACTTTTCCAAGGCATTTGATACCCATGAGAGTCAACTCAAGATTCAGTGAGGGGTTGCCACAAACCTCAGATTTCAGGGACTGAGTTATAATGGAATGTTGTGCTATAAAATCTAGTTGGACAGTCAAGACAACTAGAATTTTCAGAAAATTCTAGGCCTTTCTGATCAGTCAACAATTTCAGAAAATGTAATCTTTAAAAGTCAATGAGAGTGTGTTATCCATTCTCAGTGGGAGCTATATTTCTGCTTTGCATCCTTGAAAATTTCAATAAATCACTATAATAATTTTAACACCTAGTGATTCTAATAAAGTCATATTGTCATGCCCTGTATGTACAGTGAAACCCATTTATACATAACCAGGAGATGGTATCATTAACCTTGTTAATTTAGTGTAAAACTAGTCCAACATGGATTCTTCAGAACTCTTGTTCCCACGTCCCTTCCAGAGACTCACATGTGTACCAAAAAACTTTCCCAGGTTTCCAGGTGACAGTTTAATTCTCTGGCCTTTTTTGACAAAAGAAAGACTCTGTGTCTGGTTGAGGCAGTTTGGTTTGATTCCCTCTGAGTCAGGTGCATGGGATGAAGGACCCTTTAAATTTATAAATCTCTTTGACTCCTGTAAGGCAAAGCTGAATATGCAGCCAGCAACTCTGCCACCAGGAATCAACTCTCTGTGAAAAGGAAGAAAATCAGACTTGGCAGGAGGACTCAGGTTTCCATACACTATGCTGAAATGCAAAGCAAAGCCTGCTCTGAAAGAACTTTGCTATTTATTTTTTCTACTTCATTTTGATAAGAAAACTATTTTTATTCCTCAAGAAATTTCTGCATTTGTTTAAACTAGTAAAAGGGAAGATAGTTCAAAGTATACACAAAACCATTTGTGTAATGCTCTAGTCAAAAGTTAAGTATTTCTTAGTGATTTATATTCAGTGGAAAGCTGGTTCTAGCTGTCTCCATATAATAGATCCATTGTCTTCTCGAATATTTAAATAATACAGCTTTATCTTTGGCTATTATTAAATGCATACTCAGATGAATGACCCAGAAATAAAGAAGACAAGTTAATGATGTAAGCAGACTCATTTTCTTTTGGCTATTGGATGAGATAATAGTTTGGGTTTCTTCAAAATAAAAGTTGTTGAAAATGAGGACCATACTTCCTGCTCTGTGAAGGTGGCATTTACAAAAGGAGAGTCCAGACAGCATTTTAAAGCTAAAGCTTGCCATTTCCTGGCTTTCCCAGTAAACAACCTCTCCAGCACAGGTCTTTCTGAGACCCCTGCCCCTGCTGTCGCCCCCAGAGTTTGTGCTATGAGATGATGGTTGGTACTTTCCTCTCCTCTCAATCCTTCTCCAGACTTTGTTCAAATAAGCATCTTAAAGCCACCCACCAATAGGTGAGCTATAAGTCCAGTAAAGGGGCTGCCTGACATTTCACATAAATTCTTATCCGAAGCTCAGGGTTCTAGTGGGTTTGGAATGCTTGTTTCTAGTAAGTGAGGCAAAGGAAAATGCAACCCCCACCCCCAAGTCTTGGATGAACTTAAAGAAAATAGAACTAACACGAATTTTATAAAGATGAAGAACAGTAATATCGAAAACACACAATCTCCCTTTCTTTACTAGTCCTCTTTATACAATCACAGTCTATCCCCAAGATCAAAATTTAGTATCATGGCCTGGTATATCTGGGTATACAAGCTTATCATGATTTGAGTACTGCAGAGTCCTAGGGCACTATGGATCTGCAGCACCCACCACACACTCAAATGAAGCAATGATCTCTTCATAAGTTATATTTATCTGATGACTTTCAAAAATCATTTTAATGTTCAGGAAAACTTTGTTCTATAGGTGTTTTGTGTGACACCCCATCCAACTCTAATGCATGTCCTCATGCCTCCATGTCCCTTAATGAAATAATTGCTTCCAGAAAGATCTGAATAGCAAAAGAAATGCTATATTTCTTGTCAGTGAGATTTTATAAATGACAATACTGTGCCCATGTAGGCAAATGTATATAACTTCTGATCTGGCCCACCCCTTCTACCATTACAATTTTTCACGGGAAGACTTCCAGCAACACTCTGAAGGGTGTTTTTCTCTTGTTCTCAGCTTTGTGCATTACCATCTTCTGATTTTGTTATTGACGTTGTTGATAGGAGAGAAACAGCGAAACTATACAAGCAATCATAAGTACAGAGGCATGGGCCAAGGGATCTCACTGTGTGTTCGATGTGTATTTTCAGATGATGCAAGGAAGGAAGGTTGGAGAGGAGGAAAAATGTGTTTTTTATTATTGTAGGGGAACCCTGACAATTCTGAACTTTGTGGATTGTCAGCTTGTTTGGGGGAAGGGTGGGTGGGTATGAGGGGTACTTTTTATAAGTAATATTTAATTTATTATTTAGAAGTGGCTTCTTTTTGGATAATTTATGATACAAAGGGAGATATGGTTGGGATCTAGGCACGGCTGTTAAAGCTGCAGTGTTTTGTATCTTAGAGGGATCACTTTAGAAATGGGCTGTCCACTGCTGAGCACGAGGGAATATCCAGGCCAGGCAAAGCCTTCAGTGAAGTTCCACCACTACCACCTTCTCCCTTTCTAGGACTTCAAAAACGATAACACCAAACCGAAAACAACTCGTTAGCGTTTTGCAGATCAGTGCTACTTAGTCTCTCAAACGGCTTTGCAACTCAAGTTGTTAGTGTGATAGTGATATGTTGATTTGGTAGAAATGGGTACACTACAGCTTTAACTAGCCTTAGTGGAATGAAAGAACCGTTTGTTGTTACAAAACGCCTTTTAATCAAAAGGGGTTTTGAGCCTACAGAGGGTTTCTTGGAATTGTCAGCCTCTAGCGTTGTTAACCAAATTAGAGTAGTGATTGCAATATTTAAGTGTAAATGTTGTTCTATGAGAAAGGAAGCTTGCTTACGGTTTAAAAACGATGACTGTTTCTACACATGAACTTGTATACAACTACATGAGGAAAAGGGGGTTTTGTAATCACTGTAGGACAGTCTCATATTCATTTTTTATAGAAATGTTATTCCAATGGTGCATTTTTTGTTTAATAAATAAAGTTTTGATACAAAATGCTTATATGTACTCTATTTGTAGTAACTGACTATTCTTATGCAGTACCCAACTAACATCTCTTCTGGCTGGTCTACACTTACCCTCGGGATACCTAAGATCTTTTATTTACATCTGTGCAGTACTTGGTCATATCTGACTACAATCCTTATACATTTTCCTGTACCCTCTCAGTTTGTGCTCGACAACACCTGCTTGTGTTCATTCTAAAGTCTGCACTGTTTCATTGCAGCCCGGTTCCAAGCTTCCAAAACTTGATTTACACTCCTGCATGGGAGAAATGGAAGAGCCAGTGTCTACGTTAAACAGTGCAGCTAAATAGTTCAACCTCATTCCTAGAGATTAGTTTTAAACCTGTGGGTCGCAAATCCACTGCAATGGCATATCTGGCATTTTGCATTTCAGATCTTTACATTATGATTCATAACAGTAGCAAAACAGTTATGAAGTAGAAAATAATTTTATGGTTGGAGTCACTGCAACATAAGGAAATGTGTTAAAGAGTCTCAGCATTAGGAAGGTTGAGAACCACTGCTCTAAATAGAGATATCTCTGTGAAGTGATCAAACTTACCCTGGATGAGGTCAAAAATTCTCCTCTATGAACAGAGACAAAAGAACTCTTCCAGAGGCTCACACTACTGAGAATGTGTCCATATTTAGCTTTCTGCCTTTTCCTCCACTCACACTTTTCTTGTGTAGTAATGCATTCAATTTCAGGCATTCAGGATAAAGCAGCTCTACATACATCTTCATGGCTGGTCTTGTTTTTGAAGAATTCACCCAAGACAAGATCTTTCTAAGCCAATGAAGTATATTTCCCATTGTCCTAATATTTTTTTTAAGTCAAAACAAGACCATGGGAACATATGTGTCTTTAATAATAAATAGCTTTGAGTACCAAAAGATTAGATTAGACATAGTATGAGAGTTCTCAGAAGAAAAGAACTGATAGAGTGTGTGTATGTGAGCACATATATGTATATTTATATATTACGGGTTTATTAAATTAGCTTACACAATAAAGTCTGGGCAGTCAAACAATAGATATCTCACACTGGAGAGACCAAGAACATGATAGTTAAAAAGTCCACAGTGATGGACATCACCACAATCACTGGCACTGAACTTCTGGAGTGCCTCTGGTCTTCAACACATGTCCATTCAAATACTGGGAGATGAACACTGTAACTGCATGACAGATAAATGTGCCAGTGAAAGGGAAGACTAGCATGCAAGAGGCAAAAATATCAATTTTCTAAACTCTTTCATGTGGTCTACCATGAGAAAGTTCTTTAGGTAGGACCTCCAGTTTCAACTAATCTGAAAGAGAAAGCCCTTCACTAGAGTGCTGGGTGACTTGCATTGTAGTTGATTGCATATGCAGTCAACCAAGACAAGCTATGACAAGTTCACCTCTTATCAACTTGACTTCCAATTGCACATCCTTATTATTTAATTTCCCCCCTTATTATTTAAATAATCATATTTAATTTCCCCCCTTAAAAATGAATAGGTTTATAATTTGTCTGACACAGTATCACTATCCCACATATAGCCTTAAGTGAATGTGTGTGTGAAGATGGAAGTTTCTGTCCTGGCTGCTACAACAGCCATTCAGTACGAAACAAACACAGAGGCTTATATTAGTTATAATCTCTTTGACCTATTGTTCAGAATTATTACTAACTAGCTCTTACACCTTAAATTAACTCATAATTCTTATCAACGTTTAGCCATGTGGCTTGGTACCTTTTCTCAGTAAGGCATTCTTATCTTGCTTCCTCTGTCTTTCTTGTGACTGTGTCTCTGCCTTTCCTTCTCGCAGAATTCTTCTCATCTGATTACTCTGCCTATGCTTCCTTCCTGGCTACTGGTCAATCAGAATTTTATTAAATGTCACCAATATGAGTAACAAATCTTTACAGTGTACAAGGACATTATCTCACAGCGTGTGTATGTATGTATAACTGTGTATTAGAAAAGGAGACAAAAATCCCTTGAAGAATGGTTTAATAAGTTAAATATTATGATATAAATTTAGAGTATTTAACCACTTACATGCCCTCAAATTATGTTACATTACATTGTAAAGAAATAGGGGAAAGAAAACATAAATATCTGCTTAATAGATGTGTATATATACATAAATATATACTTAAAATAATAGAGTAAAATAGAAACATGCTTGTCAATTCTCATTTCTGAAACTGTTCCTATGACCTTAGCTGGTATTCATCTTCCTCTCATGCCCAGCCAGTATTTTTCTCACTCTTAGCAAGTACTTTGACAGGTCTCCATTATTTCTGTGGAGATGTGACCCATACCTTCTTTGCTGATGGTTATGGGAACATTTGTCATCCTATCACAAATACAAACCCTCTCAAAACCAAAGCTTTTCATCATCAGAGCATAGAATAATAAAAAGAGGAATCAATCATTTCCTAGTGAGTCACTAGGAGTGATAGTGAGTGGTACCATTCCCACTGTCAGCCCTTGATTCTTGGACCTCGAGCCATGGCTATAGGAGAAAGTGCTATATAGTGGATGCTGATTTAAAGCATATATAGCATCTGTATATCCCCTGACCCAGACAGTTGCTATTTAAATGTGGTGATATTTTGTTTGTACTTTAACAAATAAAGCTTACCTGAAGATCAGAGTGCAGAGCTAGCCACTATAACCATAGACGTCAGGCAGTGGTGGCACACACCTTTAATCCCAGCACTCGGGAGACAGAAGCAGACAGATCTCTGTGAGTTCAAGGCCACCCTGGGCTACACGAGATTGAATCAGTCCAAAGGAGAAACAGAGCCAAGCGGTGGTGGCTCACACCTTTAATCCCAGCAGTAGGGAGGTGGAAACATAAAGGGATATGGCTGGGCAGAGAGATTAATATTAGGCAAGAGAAGCTCTGAGCATTCATTATGAGTACTTGTAGAGATAAGATACTGTTGCAGGGAGGGGCTTGTTCATCCTGGCAGCCCAAAACCGAAATAACCACACAGAAACTGTATTAATTAAATCACTGCTTGGCCCATTAGCTCTAGCTTATTATTGGCTAACTCCTACATCTTAATTTAACCCATCTCCATTAATTTGTGTATCACCACCACGTGACAGTGGTTTACCAGCAAAGTTTCGGCATGTCTGACTCTGGCGGCAGCCCTATGGCATCTCCCTTCCTCTGCCTTCTTCCTCCCAGCATTCAGTTCTAGTTTTCCCTGCCTACCTAAGTTGTGCCCTATCAACAGGCCAAGGCAGTTTCTTTATTCATTAACCAGTAAAAGCAACACATAGACAGAAGGACCTCCCACACCAGGTTACCCCATTTGGTCTGAAGATTTAGTAGAGGTAAGAACTAGCGACTGGCTGCTCTGCTTCTCTGGTCTTTCAGCTTTCACCCCTAATAGCTGATTCTGGGCTTTTATTATGAAGATTATTTAGAAACACACTCCATTAAAGTGGCATTGTAACTATATCCTTACATGGCTATTCTACCATTCTATAAAGCTGGCTGCTTCAGAATGGTCAACACCATTATTTCGACCATGATACCACCAGCAAATTCCATAACCATGGACCTACTGCTGTGGGTCCTTTTTGGCTGTGAGTTCTTTGCTGACTTGAGTGTTGCTGTGTCAATCATGATGCAGGATAGGGTGTCCTTTAATTGTTGATAGCAGTTTAGGCAGAAGCATTATGTGCAGGAAATAAAATGTCATAACCAAAAAAGTATCAGTTCCAGTAAGATCAAAGGACTGCCCTTTCTGTAATGGGAGTGGCTCAGTGTAGTCTATATAAGGGTCATTCACATTCTTTTGCACCATGAATTGGTGCTTGGTATTTGCTGCTGGCAAATACAACATTCAACAGCAGTCATATCCAGGTTAGTCTTGGTGAGTGAATGTCTATGTTGTCAAAATCATACGCAACCCCTCCATCACTGCCACCATGGTGATTTGTCCAATGGCACACTGAACAAAGATAAAAAGGTCTAGAGAAAGAGGTTGACTGTCAACAGATTGGATCATTTTATTTGATTATTGAATTATTCCTCTGCTTAAATCACTTTTGATAAGCATTTGTATGTGGCACATTTTTATTCGTATTGTTTGCCCATTTGGAGAGATGTAGTCACATATATTTTCCCAAATGTCTCTCTAATTTTCCAATCATGCTCTGTCCAATCCCTGACCACTGAAGTACATCACTGGTACTGCCTCATCCCACTTTTCCATTAGTTCTCTGTGCTTCCTTTATGCGTTTGAGATGTGACGCCTTAGCCTGTGCTCCTGTCACCATACTATCTTGGGCAGTCATACTTTTCTGGTTCTGCTATTCATAGCATATTCAACTTTTCTCTTAGGATTGGGACAGCTACACCCCACAGCTTCTGCTGTTCTTGTTGGTTGTTTCATTGTACGGGCATCTCCAAACTTCCAGCTGATTTGCAACTTTTACAAAAATCCTTTCTTAATCTTTATTTGGGATTCTGACCTGGCCGCTTGGTGCTAAGCTTGCATGGCCCCTTCAGTCCTGGGGCTTTGACTGCAATGAAGACTGTACCTTACTAATGGTTTCTACAGACCTGTCTAAAAACTCCAGCTTTGACACAGTACCAAGTCTCAGATGGTCGCCCTGAACTCTTCATGCCTTCAAAACCTGTACCACTTGATTGGATCTCATACGTTCTCAAGTTGAGCTACCAACCATGGACTCTCCAGATCATAGCTTCTCTGTGCTGACCCTGAGGATAATCCAGAAGATTTTATCTCAAAGATGCTGATCTCTGTTAATCATGGCTGTTTCTTCTGCCACAAATGTCCAGAACTAGAGATTCTTAATTCAAAATATCAAATGATTCTTCTATAGTCTCTAAGGGAGGCTTAAAGGAGTGATGCTTACTGATTTACTTACCAAGGCTTTTTTTTCATCCAGGAATACCATACCAGTGGTGTCAACGCCACAGTGAACTGGGAATCAATTGATAAAATGTATCATAGGCATTCCCACATGCCAATCTGATAAGGGAATTTTCTTAATTGAGATTTCCTTTTCCCAAATGACTAACTTATATCAAGATGACACTAAACTAGCCATCATTTCCATCATCATGAGTTCCTACTCCTTTGAAATCATCAGTCAAAACAAACTGTTCTTTAACTTTGCTAGTGTTGTTTTGTTACAGAGAACAAAAGTACCTTACAATTAATGTGTAGCCAGTTTAAGACAAAGTAATATGCTAACTAATTTTTTCTTAAATATTTTGGTCAGGTAAGAAGTGTTCTGCAATTGCTTGCTGCAAGTGTCTTCCAGTCTTTCTCATTTCCTTTAGCCCACTGCTATTCCATCAAAATTATTTTAAAATATCTAAGGAATTGGTAAACACAGTTCATTTTTAGGAATATTAATGGGAGTAATCATCGTGCTAAACTATGAAAGTTTCTAAATAAAGCACACAGCTATCTGATCATACAGTACAAATTCTCCGTTTATGCCAAGAGAAGTAAAGCTAAAGAATCAACAGATGTTTGGGAACCTGAACCACCCACATGTTTCTGTGAATCATATCAATAACAACAGAAATATAAAATAAATCCAAATATTTATACAATACCAAAAAAGAAATATGAAGTACATTCATACATTGAAAGATTATATATCTGTCATTAATCATAATAGAACATTTCCACATTTCAATGTGAATAAACCTTTAAGATATTGTTCTCACTAAAATAAACCACTTCCAAAAATACAAATACTATGTGATTACACAGATATATGATGTACAGAAGAGTAAAATTCAGAAATAGAAAATAAATGGTGGGTTTCAGAGACAGCAAGTAAGAGGCAAAGAGTTGTTTTCAGTTAATGGTTGTAGCATGTTCTGTTGTGGAAAATCTAAAATATTCTGGAAATGAATGTGATGAAGAGTACAACATGTTGATGCATTTAATATTAATAATCAAATGGTTGAAGAGATAAATTCTGTGAAATATATATATATATATATATATATATATATATATATCTTACCACTACATGACATCTCCAAATAAAACTTTAGCAGAGCCACCTTCTAAATATACTAAAATATATCCTAAGACTACTTGTATTCAGCATTATATTAATTAATTACACTAAAGGCATTTGTCATGTGATGAAAACAAAAGAACATAAATCACTATCTTTTTATCTCAATTTATACTCAATTTATAAAGTCATCTCTCACAAAAGAAAGTTCTATCATAGAAGGTTCTATGAATTGATTATTTCCAATGGACAATGGGATGTTTAAATAACAAATAAATGGATTTCTGTTGTATAGTTTAGAAAAGAGAAACTTAAACAATAAACTAGTTTTGTAGGAATTATTTGGAGAGTGTCTAGGAATACTCTTTAAGAACCTTGCTTGTTAAATAAAATATAAACCACAGTATATATTTATATGAATATAGGAGAATGTACATATCTGAGAAAAAGAATCAAAGAGGTCTACAAAGAAGAAGAATCACAAAAGGCTGGTCTTGCTTCTTCCATAAAATAATTTTCTCCATTGGTTACTCATTTGTTTTGATATGTTAAGCCTTTTAGTATTCTTGATATTCTGCTGTACCGACTTCCTGTCATTTCTTGTCTTCGTTTTCTTTTTAACTTCTCAAGTGGACTTTAGCTCATTTAAATATTGGAAATTAACTGTTTAAACTGCCAGGATCCATGTAAGCCTGCTTCATCTTCCCAAGGAATGAGTTAACAGGTGTGTCAGGCAGGAGCTACAACTGTTTGTTTCTGTTTGTTATTCTTATATTCCAACCTGTTTCCTTGGAAGGGTGTTTCTTCAAGTACATAAAAAATATGAAGTAGCTTTCCTCAAAACCCCTCAAGTCTTATAAAAGAAATATCCCAAAAGACTGTCCAGGTTCACTACTCAGCCTATTGTTTTTTTTTTTTTACCTTCCTTTGAGGTTATTTTCAACCTATATAAATACACTCTCCAGTGGAGGAAGAATAATTCGTAGTAATGTGTGCTGACCTCTGTGCATCTGAATTAATCTCAGAACCACTTTGTATTTTGATTTTTTGTTTCATTTATATTTCTACCATTTGTGTTGAATGACTTCTTTGAGTCACAGACGAACCAATTATTATATGCAGACCTTTAACGGCTTTTGTATCTATAGTGATTGCTCTGTGAACTCTCAAAGGGATATTTCTTATTCCCTTGTTCCCCAGGTCACAGGCATGTGAGAGACAGAAGAACTGCAAAACCCAAAGACCATATTTTTTTTTATTTTCTTTCTCCACTTAAAACTCTTTAAGATGAGAAACGTGCTCAAAATCATTGGTTGGCTTCTTATTTTTTGCTTCTAGATATAGAAGTTAACAGTAACCACAGGAGTAGAGAGAAAGGGTAAAGAAAATGGAACAGATAACTTCCCTGAACATTTATAGACTTTTTTCTTTGTAGGTTTGTTTTGTTTTCGTTTTTCAAGACAGCATTTGAAGACTTTTAAGGCAGCTTAGATAGTTTTGGTTAATAGAAATGTGTAAACTTCTAAACAGAGATCACTTTGCATAAAGGCTACCCATTGTGTTTTTATGTTTTCTTTGATAATTGCATATGTGTATATCCTTAAATATGAACAAGTACACCCTTAATTTCTTCTCTCCATCTGGGTCTTTGACATTATAGTTGCTAAAACAACAGCAGCAACATATTTCCTGAATTATGTGGGTACTTTTTAAGGAGATGTTTTTTAAGTGAATTTCCTCTTCCCTCTCTTCTTGTTCCTCCTTCTCCTCTACCTGTTCTTCCTCTTCCTGTCTCTCATCGTCCTCTTCCTTCTCTCTCTTCTAATACTTTTTAAAAATACATTGATATTTTAATGGGAAATTGGCAAGGACTGTGCCCCATCAACAATGTAGAAGCCATTGTAACTCTTCAATTCTAGATGTTTTGGATACCCCTAACTTTCATCCTATCTTTTACCTAGATTGAACATATTTACCTATGTCTAAACATAATCTACCTTTTTGTTTACTAAATTTTATACTATTTGGTTCTCTTTTTGTTTCATTTGCAACTAATTTCTTTTACTTTCCTTAACTTTAGCAATCATAATTTGATACAATAAATACTGAGGCAATTATTTCTGAGATCATCCAAATGTTCTCATTAACAGTTCAAAAGATTTCTTGAAATAAATAAAAGAAGTAATTCTCTGCGATTCTTTTCAGGTTTTAATTAACATTCCCCTTTATAAATTAATGACAGTCCTTTAATTTCCCTGTCTCTGCTAATATCTCTTCTGACTCTTTATGTAAGTTTGACAAAATACCTGTTAGTAGAATAATTTTTCACCCTTCTAATATTTCCTAAGGATTTAATTCTTGTACTTTTTTTGGAGTCTATGTTGGGTTCCCCAGCTATTTTTCTTTTCTTTGTATTGAAGATGAAATTTTTCTTTGGTGTGATGCTCTCATAACAATGCCAGCATTTCAATTTTGTAAATGTGACTCATCTGTCATGTATTATTCGTATTTCTTCCCCCAAACACTGATGTTCAAAAAATTAACTGTAGAATTTACTTCTTAAGGATGTGGTAGGACTGAATTTAAATTAGACAGTGAATCTGAAACCCACAGTATTATTTCTGATTCTTGGCAAAATCTTTAATGAATTTTACCCTTATGTCTTTGTGTTCATTCTCTTCATTGGCATTTAGGAATCATTCCAAACAATTTAAAAGTAAAGACTTAAGTTTAGTAAAATTGTGACCTAAATGTTGCTCTAGGTTTATAGGTATAATTTTCTACATATATGGAGGCAAAGAAAGTAGACATGAAATAGATTGTATTGTAATAAAATATTTTTCCTTTTTTAATGTCCATTTTAAAAGTATTGCTTCAATGCCTTTAGTCATTTATATAGCATAATGGTAAAACACCAATGGAGTAAAAGAAACATCTCTGCAACTCACACATTTATATATAACTTATGTATGCATGTGCATGTAACTACTGTCTAAATGAGATATTCTAGACAGGTAACGAGAAAGTTCTACCAGCCTCCAATTGGGGCTCATAAGAGCCTGTTAGGAAACATACTTGGAAAGACTTTTAAATAAAATAAAGCTAAAATCTTTAGTGCTAAGTTTAGCTCATATCAAGGAAGTTACATAAGCAAAATTACACAAAAACTAAAATTTAAAAAGCATTTAAAAATTAGTCAGTATTCTAAGATTTTTTTTGAAGAATTATGTTGTTTGTTGGGAAGAAATGAAAGTAGTTAAATCAATGATCTAAAATCTTTCATATTAGTCATAAAGAAGTACTATAACTGTGTTTATAGTACTTTCAATGTACAGATATCTATGGAGGTATACTATTACCCAATGACTGAGCTTATACAGCAAAAGAAGCAGTGGTTTATACAGATATGACCTTTGCCATAATGAAGTTTCTAAGTTGGGGATAACATTTTCTGCGCTACACTAATATGTTGGAGAGGGAAGATTTCTGTGGATCATTGGGAAGAGGCTAGTTCTGTGAACAGCTAAGGAGAAATATAAAAACATTCTTGAATATTTTAATCTAGAACATATAAGAAAGGATTCAACTAGAAGAAAGACTGTAACTATGGTACATTGAAGGACTAAATATAAGGACAAAATCAGGGAAGATAACCTATCATAGAACAAAATGGACTTTATTACTGTAGGAAAACTTATAGGGAATGTTTTGGGCAGAATGAAAAGAGTGCCAGGAAAGAAGGAAGATTTAAGCAATATTAAAAGACTAATAATATGTTGTGTCACACAAACTTAAGGTAATCTACTTAAATTTTCACTGTGAAGACCACTGATGAATAACCATGGTCTCTGAATTTTCTTCAATAGTTTCAGTCTAAAGATTATGCTCAAGTGTAATACAGGGAAATTATTGCTTAGTATACTTACTCTATAAACAATACTGAGTGATAATTGCTATGGTAATCTTGGCTATTGCTGCTCATATGAGAGTAGTTTAAGTAGAGACTGAACAGAAACTAGAATAAAAAAGAGGGTTATGAAATACAATGTTATAAAATAAACATAGTAACAGTTCCTGTCTGTGGAGAAATAATTCCATGAAGAGTAGAAAACCCATAAGTAAATCAAAAGAGTGAGTAGGGATACACAATAGTGTCACAATGATTGCCTAGCATGCATGAAGCACTTGGTTCAGTTCCCAAAATTGAAAGTAAAGTGAACAAAGGGTAATTGGATTTTCCGTCTTTTAAAAATGAACTGTAAAATGAACAATGTGTAATTTTGGCAATCAGGATTATTTCCATGTCAAACTCATTTATGCAACAAATTTTCAGACTAAATAGCAATATAATCAAAGAAAAATCTATTCTGGTAAAGTTAGTCACTGATTTTTCATAAAAATAAAATAAAAATAAAGCACCTTCTACGGGTGATGACAAAAGAATACCCCCCGCTCCCCACCGTCATTTAAGAGGACAGGGTAGCTGAAGCAAGGAACTACAAGATAAATAATGAAATTAAATGAAGACAGCTTCCAATCCCTGAACCATAATAAAGGTAAGAACTTTGAACTGGGGATTCTACATTGAGTTTGATATATGAGCCAAAAGTTTTATGAGAGAGGCAGAAGGTCTGGCAGTTTTAGAAGAGAAGGTAAGAGAGTGGCTACTGAAGCAGAAATGTCTGCAATACGGCTACATACCAAGATTCATGAACAGGAGATGGGAAAGTCTAAGTGCTCTCCTAAGACTCCCCAGTTGGCACATAGTCCTGCTGCCGAGATTTCAGCCCAGGTTTAAGAGTCTATTTTCCATGCTAAATTTCTGTGGGTTGGTTATTTTTGCAGGGAAGGGTATTGTGTTTGTGTGGGGGGGTGGATATGTATGTACATGTTTGTAGATGACAGAAGACCACTTTCAGGTAATGTTCCTAAACCACCATCCATCTTGCTGGGGTTTTGCTTATTTCTTTTTTGTTTTGTTTTTGTTTTAGTTGTTTGTAACAAGGTATCTTACTTATGTAGAACTTAAGAAGCATAAGAATTCACCAAGTTTGTTGCCCACCGAATTCCAAGGATGCTCCTGTGTTATGGGGAGTGTTTTGTTTGAATAGGAAGAGCCAGTGTAGCCTTATGTACCGGAATGCTGAGTCATCAGGGAGTGGCACTACTTGAGAGGGATTAGGAGGTATGGTCTTGTGCAAGTAGATATGGCCTTGTTGGAAGAAGTGTGTCAATGGGGGTGGGCTTTGAGGTTACAAAAGCTAAATCCATGTCCAGTATCTCTCTTTCTTCCTGCTGCTTATGGACTGAGATGTAAAACTCCCAGGTACTTCTCTGTACCATGTCTGCCTGCATGCCACCAAGTGTCCCACAATGAGGCTAATGAACTGAACTCCTGAAAGTGTAAGCAAGCCCGAGTTAGATATTTTCTTTTATAAGGGTTATCATGGTTATGGTGTCTCTTCACAGCAAGAAAAAACTAAGACAAAGATTGAACTCTGGCCTTCACATTTCTTTTTAAGCATTTTACCACCTGAGACATTTCCTCAGTCCTCCATCTCTCCAAATTTATATTGGACATGACATCTAAGATGTCATGAAAGCAAAGAGAAGAGCAGTTGCAGAGAGGCTATGAGCAGCTATCTCAGGAGACCGGAGGTGAAGACAGGAGTTCCAGCTCTATGCACAGAGACCTGACAGCTCACAATTGAGAATGGACTTCATGGACATTCTAGGTTTCCCCCTCAGATAAGCCTGGAAGAGATAAGAATCCTGGTGAGAAGCGTGAAACTTAGGACCTTGGTGTTGCTAGGTGGACTAAGCAACTTACCCTCTATCCAATTTTGTTGCTGTTTTTTGTTTGTTTGTTTGTAATACAAGGATGATAGCATTTGCCTTGCCTTCCCTACAGATTAGAATCAGATTTCACATATAATAGCTCTAATAGAATACAAAGTTCTACTTATGAAGGAATCATGATTTTGTGCAATACATGCACAAACTTGTATTGTAAACTTCAATCAAGATTAGGTTGAAAACAAAAAGGAGAAACAGGGCCTGTTGGCTTTTTATATTACTTGATGCCATGTAAATTTGCCTATTTGAAGATGTCCTTGAGTCATTTCATCAGAAGGCAGAGTTCACAGACCCTTTGCCCATGAATGCCAACATGTTCATCATTTAGGACCCTCAACAATAAGCAGGAAGAAGGATTCTACTATGCATTGCATACCTAATGAGCCATACAGACCATCCCTATTATCTCCATGAACTTTTCAAGAAAATTTAAACTCAGAGTCATTTTTATGGGGCTTCCATTTTTTTTATCAAGTGTCAAAAGTTCAATTATTTCTCATTAAAACCAAATGAATGAAAGATAAAAATGTCAAGTAAACTTCAATCAAGATTAGGTTGAAAACAGAGAGGAGAAACAGGGCTTGTTGGCTTTTTATATTACTTGATGCCATGTAAATTTGCCTATTTGAAAATGTCCTTGAGTCATTTCATCAGAAGGCAGAGTTCACAGACCCTTTACCCATGAAGTCTTAGCCCCGTCACAGTGTGACAAAGGCCTCTCTTTCAATTTCTTACTTGTGCCTCTGGTCTCAGTACTCCTTATAGAAATATCTAAAAGTATTTAAAATATCTCAGAAATCTGAAGTTCTTCCATTCTTTCTTTCTTCTGAGGAAGCATTATTCTTTCTTTTGTGCTTCAGTTGTGCCTGTTACTCTCAACATTTGTCTCTCATGTTTTATTTCTTGTACATAAATAAGCTTTTTCCTACCTGAGTACTGTTTGTTCTAAAGACATCTAAAGATGACTGTTGGAGACTAGACTCCATTGGGAACTCCACAGAAGTCCTGTATGTAGACAGGATATGGGCTCACTTGATCTAGTCACAGCCATGCTGGGAAAGGCAGCAGTGAGCTGGCTCCAGGGCCTTAGCAGAGGGCTGTATGTAGCACAGGAACTGGTGCTTGGAATCTCTCCAATATCTCCGTGCCCAAAATGTGCCAGTTTCTGAGATGGAAAATGTTTGTTTTCTTTCCCAGAATATACCTTTCTGAGGAACATCTTGACTTCAGCTCCCTGTGATTCTGCCATGTGATGCATTTTACTGAGTAGTTTTCTGCTTTCCCACGGAAGGGTATCAAGAGCTGTACTGTTAATATGTTTGCTGGCCTGGATCATCAGCCATCCCTAGCCCTCTGGACTCCTGGATTTGAGTGTTCTCTTTTGTTGTCTCTTTTTTCTTTTTTCATCCTTTGTCATTTACATCGCTTATATGGAACCCTTTTATGAATGGTCCTGGTCAAATGATGTGCATGGTGAGCTATAAATCTATGCCCGAACCAGTCATTGTCACAATGTAGTTGGGATTTGTTCTCTGTCTGGTTTATTTATTCCCTCCTTAAAGCACAGAGGGACAGATAAATGCCTGGAAGCCTGGCAGATTGGGATAGAGAAGGGTTCAAATCTATGAGTCAATTTCAGAATGGATGATAAATATGTCTTCAATGGCAAAAATAGAAGAAGTCCATAAGATTTCTCTAGAATCTAATTTACAATTGTGAAGAGGGCCTGGAGGGATTCCTCAATTGTTCAACAAACTTGCTGTTCTTACAGAGGACCTGGGTGTGGTTCCTAGAACTCTCTTCTGGCCTCCAAGGGCACCAGATATCCATATGTAAATACATACACATCAAATTATACATATTAATTCTAAAAAAATCTGAAAAAAATGTTTTTTATAAACTGCTCAAAATCGGATAGCTGAAAACTTATTCTCATCATGTATTTGATTGGCAAACTCTGACCTTTGAACCTACACACAAGTTACATTATTTCATACTGTATTTAAGTTCTGAGTAAGGCTGTCTTCTTATTTTCTTGAGCACACATTCTTCTACAATGGACATATAATCTTATCCAATGCAGAGAGAAGAAAACCAGATTCTTATTATGTACAATATTCTTTTTGACAACCCTGTAATTCTTGTGAAGTTTAACAGATTTATGCTAAATTCAAAAGTAAGGTTCTTTAAAATTTCATATCTTGGAGTTTTGTTTCTATTTCAAGAAGGAAATGTTTACTAAATTAAGATGAAATAGCTTTTGTGCCGTTTTGTATCCCTCATTTTAAATTGGATATATTGTATCTCTGAATATTTCCTAAAATACAACTTTCATAAGCATGTGGATTCATTGCTTTCTTGCTGTTTCTTGTAGATGAATGATTCCTTAATGACTCTTTCAAGCTCAAAGGATGTATTAGACTCCTAAATTATGTGTTTAGATAACAACTCAAAGAAAGCCAATTTGATTTCTGCAACTTTTTAAACCTGTAATTGCATTTCAAAGTGTTAAGCATATCAGTGTATTTTTCTCAGAAGTTTGTAATCCTTCCTTATTATTTCTATGCAAATAACATCATATATTAATATTTCTTAATAGTGTTCTACTCTTCCTGTTCAAATAACTACTCCCTCATTCTGATCTTTGTTCTTCAACATCTGGGCAAACCAGAGGTAATATTAGTTTTTACTTTGAGAACTGGTCATCAATTATTTGCCCTCAGTTTTTTTTTTAATACACTCAGATATAAATTAAAAAGAAAGTAGTCTGGGACTCATCTCAAGATAAGTCAGCTGCAGAGTACCTGCTGCCAGTTCTTTTTTTCATATAAACACTTCACTAAATGTAGATAGATATTATTTTAAAAATAGCAGCTAATTAGGCATAACAGATGAATATATGTATCCATCAAGAAGAGCAGTGCCCAATTACATAATTTTCCTCCTTTCTAGCTTTTAAGGTTATTCAATGATGGTCGTAGATAGAGTGAATTAATCAGTGAAACTATTCCAGATAACAATGTTGAACACAGGTGAACCTTGGAGTTTTAAATTGCTAAAATTAGCACACATGAACAAAACATTCTTTATGTGAAGAACTGAAAATGAAACCTATCTGCAGCCTACTTTGGGGGTTTTGAATCCATGAAAGCATCCGTGGCACAGAATGTTCATTCTTTTTTAATCATCTTTCAGAATTTCTTTTGCTGCGATTGACAAATTTTGCACCTCAGTGCAGAATTATGCAAAATAAAACTTCATCCAAACTATGAAGGTAAGAATATGTAAAATATTCTCTGATCCCCAGATATGAGATTCAAAGAATAGGATGGAATAAAATGAGAGTATCTTTGAGCTCGTTTGAAACAAATTTCTTCTAGTGCCCACAGAGATGTGATTTCTGAGAGGTTTATAGATGTGTAGAAGTCTAATAAGGTAAAGAGATCTCATTCAGCTCCAAGAACTCAAAACAGAGACTAAAGAAAAATAGTAAATACTTTACTTCACACAATTAAATTTCAGCAATATTAGAAAGTCTATATATAACCAGGTATTTTTGCAAAATGCACATCTGATTCTGACCCTTCTGACAAGGTCAGAATATGTCTCCTGCCTCCATAGTATTGAACTCCCCCCACCATGCACTACATCTGCTTAACCTAGATCCTGGTAAGTGTTCATCCCCAAGGCCAAATTTGTTTCTTTGTTTATTATTTTATTGAATTTTTTTCATACAGTATATTCTGATAGAAATTTTCCCTTCCTCATCTCCTTCCAGGTTCTCCCCAACTCCTTACCCACCCAACTGCACGCCTTTTATCTGTTTCTCTCCCTAGAAAACAAACAAACCAGAAGAAAGCAAAGCACACAGACAAAAAAGAAAAGAAAAAGAAGAGGCGCAGGAAAAACATAAACATACAGAGGCACATGGCGCGCGTACACACACACACACACACACACAGTGAAAGAATAAATTTAAAATCCATAATAGACAATTATAAGACAAGTAAGGATTGCTTTTTGGTTTTGTTTGTTTGTTTGTTTGTTTTTAATTGCTCAAACAAAGAATTCCGAGACTGTTGTGGGATGTTTGTACACTGTGTGAAGATGTATTTCTGTGATTTGTATGAGAAAAAAAAAGCCAAATGGCCAATAGTTAGGCAGAGAGGTTAGGTGGAATTTCCAGGGAAAAAGCAGACTCGGGGAGGAAGAAAGGTAGGGTCACCCGCTAGTCACAGAGGAAGCAGGATGGGAAATACAAAAATAAGGTAAGTCTTGTGAAAGAATGTAGATTTAAAAAATATGGGTTAATTTAAGCTATATCGGCTAGTTAGGAGTAAACCTAAGCTAAGGCTAAGCTTTTATAAATAATAATAAGTCTCTGTGTCATTATTTGCAGGCTGGTGGTCCCATTGAAAATGTGCTGCTACATGAGACAAAGATCTCCCAAAATACCATTGAGTTGGTTTGGTGTCGGCAATCAACTGCTGGGCTTGGAGACTCTCTTAAGTGGGGTTTGTGTATACCCTTGGAGAAAACTAATTTTTCCATGACAAGCTGTTGTAAACTGGAGATAGCTTCTGGGCCAGGGATGGGGGCTCTTGCCCATTTCCCCTCTCAGTGCTGGGACCCATCTCTTTGTAGCTATGCAGGTCCTATGCATGCTGTCACTGTCTCTACAATTTCATGTGTGGATTAGTCTTGCTGTGTCTGGAAGGCTCTGGTTCTTTTGTGTCATCCATCCCCAGTGGAATTCCTCTTCCACATAGTTCCCTCGTCCCTGGGGCAGAAGTTTGGTGGATATACCCCATTTAGGATGGAGTGTTCTAAGGTCTCGCCCATATCCAGTATCCAGTTATGAGTCTCAGCATTAGTTCATATATATTCCAAGAAGTTTCTCTGGTGGTGGCTGAACCAGATACTGAGCTATGAGTATAGCAGATCATTTTTAGGAGTCATTTTATTGCTATCTTCCTTTAGCATAATAAATAATAGTATGCTTATACCAAAGGTATATGTGAGCAGTCTGAGGCACACATTCCCTCTTATGGAGTGGGCCTGAAATGCAATCATTTGCTACTATTACTGGTGTAGCATGAGGAGAGGTAGCCATTGTATAGGAAGGGGTTCAAAGCTGGGTTAATGTTTAGTTTTCTCTTCTGGTTTCAGCACCAAGAACACTAGCAAGTGAGAGTGAAGTCAGCACCAGCTTAACTTCTCCATGTTCAATGAGATATGTAGGTGTTGTCTTTGGAGAGCAACCTCATCATCAATTTGCGGTGCTCTACCAGTTACCAGAACAGTAACGTGAGTCACTTAGGCATTTCCATGGGAACCATCTTGGCTAACAACTGAAATAAATCTCACCCATTTCTGGCTCTAGAGTTGAGAAAGGCCTGGATGGGGGACTTGGCTCTCCCATAATTTGGTATTTATAATAAGATTCCTTTCATATATGTGTGTATACACACACGCAACACATAAATTAGAACAAAAGATCAGGAAGAATGGTACAGTTACAAAATGGACTATTACTCAGCAGTTAAAAGCAAAATGAAATATGAAAATTGCAGGTAAATGGATGGAGCTACAAAACATAATAATCCTGAATGATGTAACACAAACTCAAAAAGACAAATATGGCACACATTCTCTTAATATGTAGATGCTAACTTTTAAATTCTTCATAGGTGTGTAACTGTCCCTAACCACACACAAAGCCTAAGACACCTGAAACAATCCTGGTGAGGATGCTTTCTTTTATTCACTATGCATTTCTGGCTTATTTATCAAAAATACAGTGTCCTTGGCAATGTGAACTTATGTCTAGGTCTTCAATTCAATTCCTTGGGTCAACACATCTGTTTTTATGCTAATTCCATTTTATTTTTTTTTATTACTACGGTTCTGTAGTATAACTTAATGCCTGGGACAATGATGCCACCAGAAGTTCTTTTATTAATCAGCATTGTTTCAGGTACTCCTTTTTTGTTTGTTTTGGTTTGGTTTTGTAGGTTTCTATATGAAGCTGAAAATTGTTCTTTCAGTTTCTGTGAGGAACTGTGTTGGAATTTTAAAAGGGTCTGTTTTGTATATGTGGATTGTTTTTGGTAGGATGGCTATGTGTACTATATTAGCCCTCCTGATCCATAAACATAGGAGAATTTTATATTCTCATAAGTTCTATATATTTCTTCAAAATCGTTAAGTTTTTTTTTCATACAAGTCTTTCACTTACTTGGTTAAATTCTATGTGCGTGCGTGTGTGTGTGTGTGTGTGTGTGTGTGTGTGTGCGTGCACAAGCGCACACACATACAATGAGGTTATTATAAAAGCTATTTTTCCCTGATTTCTTTCTCAGTCCATTTGTCATTTACATATAGGAAGGCTACTGATTTTGCATGTTAATTTTGTATCCTGCCACTTTTCTGAAGGTGTTTTTCAGCTGATGAAATTTCCTGGTGGAATTTTTAGGGTCATTTAGGTATAAAATCAAATCATCTGCAAATAAATATATTTTGACTTATTCCTTTCCTAATTGTATCCTCTTGATCTCCATCAATTGTCTTATTTCTTTAGCTAAGACTTAAAGTACTATAATTGAATAGGTATGGAGAGAGTGGACAACTTTGCCTTGTTCCTGATCTACTGTTGAGTTTATATGTTGAGTTTCTCTATGCTTAGGTTAATGTTGGCTACAGGCCTGCGTAAATTACTTCTATTGTGTGGACTTATCCACTTATATCACTAGTTTCTCCAGGATTGTTATCATGAAGGGATGCCAAAAGGCATTCGATGTTTGTTTTCTCTTTTGGCCTTTTTTTTTTTGGTGGGTTATATTTTTCAGTTTATGTATGTTAAACCATCACTGCATGTCTCAGATAAAGCCTGCTTGATCATGGTAGATGATGCTCTTCACTTATATTGATTTTCTTCAATGCTGGGTTCTGATGGAGACATACTGTCTTATCTATTAATTATTGTGTTTGTATGTTGACATCTAGGCATCGTGTTTGGGATGATTGTGATTCTAGGTTTTGATATCTGCTCTTGTCTTTGTTGAATGGATATTCCATTTGCTGTTGGTTTTTTTTTTGCCATCTCTGGATCTTAGGGAAGTATATAAGTTGAGAATGACCTGGTAGAAAACTGCTTATACAGTTCAGTGAGTAGCAGAGAAGAGTAGAGGTGGGGTAGGAGAAAAGGGACTTTAAGAGATACTTAAAAGGATCCTGTTCACAACTAGAGGTAGGGTCCACAGAGAATTGGAATTTTGGTGGGAATAAGGGATCCTGTATATAGATTGCAGCACGGAAAAAAAAAATATATATATGAAGACACCACTGCTGGATCCTTTCCAGTAAGCCACAGCCTCATAGAAATACACAGATTAACAGAAATGGGTTAATTCAAGATATCAGAGCTAGCTAGAAAAACACCTAAGCTATTGGTCAAATAGTGTTGTAATTAATTTAGCTATTGTGTTATTTGGGTCGGAGAGGCCAGCAAATGAACGCACAGTCTGCTTCTACAGATAGGAAGCATAATGTTATTCACCTACCTGTGTCCCTGTTATTCACCTACCTAGTGCCCTGAGGTGTGGCACTAGGGTCCTCGGTTGAAAGTGTTTCTAGTTATGGAAGCTGACACAAAGTAATGGGATGAGCTAGAGGGGGCTGGGAGGGTTAACAGGAAGCAGGAAATTTGGGTCTGCCACAAGGTTCAGTAATGCTTTCCAGGAAATAGAGGTGAGATGGTTGTGTAGGCTTTTGCAAGCAGTCTACAACAGAGCTGGGGATGAAACAAGAGGGACCTAATGCTGAACAAAACAGGGAGTGATCATCTGCCTAATTCCCACTTGGTGGGTCCACTTGGTTTCTGGGCAGAGAGTATTGCTAGGTAGGTATGACTAAAGGAAAGAGATTAGGGAGCTAGGAACAGTGGGTAGCCACTAGGTTCCGCATTTCTCCTGGGATTCAGCTGTCATTATTTAGACCACACACCGTGACCAGATGCCTAGGGAAATGCTTGGCCCAAACTAAGGCTGTGGTCACACTGTGCAAAGGGAAGAAATGATGTACTTGAAGCTACAACCAGAACAAGAGAGTTGGGGTAAAGTTTGGGTTCAGGGTAGGGATTGAGGGGGAAAGAGGAGCATGAAGGGAGACATAGGATCTTGCTCTAAAATCTTTTCTTTCTAGAAATAATTGTTTAGGTGTAGAAAATAACTAGAATTGTCAACATCAGCCCAAAGTCAAATTTATATTATAAAACACAAAGTAAATTACATTAACAAATGACAAAAATAATTAAGCACATGGAAGAGTATGAAACTAAACATATAATGTAAAACCTCCGTGAGAAATGCCCTAATTATACTTTTTCTTTTACTTAGAAGTCTTACGTACCTCATGTGTCCACTTGTTACCCTGTTTAAGCATTGCCATCGTTTTAAGCAGTACTATCTATGCTTTGGTTAAATGTCCTCTAAAAGCCTATGTAGTAAAAGTTTGATTTCCAGATCTTATGACTTTTAATGTTAGTGTTGGGAGGACAAAGAACACCTGAGAAGGGAGTCAATTACGAAGTCTGTAGGCCATTAGAGGCATGTCTTTATTGAAACTTTTGCCGATGTTTTCCTGTTTCCAAACAGTAATTAATTTGCTCCTGTACTGTTGGACCATCCTTGCCAAAGCCGAGTAGAAAGGAACTACCTGGTCTTCAACTATAATCTCCAGACACATGAGCCCAATAAACCTTTTCCTTTTTTAGCTAACTGCCTAAGGTATGTTGATAAAATAAGAGAAAACCAATATACTTAGGATGCCTAAAACTTTCCATATCCTACTCAGAAATGTCCTGCCCTGTCAAGAAAAACACAGAAATTCAGTTTTGTTCCCCTGTCCCCAGATTTTTCCAAATTTTAATATACAGTGCCAGGAAATGTTTGCTATTGGTACTCTCTAACTATTGGTTGTGGATTTATTCCCCCACAGTTTTTACTCATCATTCTCGCCTCAGTTGCTTCACACAGTTGTTTCCCTTAGGAAATTTAGGAAGTTTGTATTTGTGGTCTGTTATGTGCTTTGGGAATGCTTGATTACCTAAGATAGAGACTGTCTAAATTCATGAAACTTCTACCTACTGGTTTTGGGTCCAGATGTAGCACGAATACTAATTGGTTTAATAAATAAAACATAAAAAATTTAGTCTTAATAAATAAATAAATAAATAAATAAATAAATACAGAATTAGGTATTAGGGGGTAAAAGCTGAAAGATCGGAGAAGCAGTGCAGCCAGCCATTAGAGAGACCCTGTCCGTCTACCAATGCTCAGACCAAAGTGGCAATCCTGTCCTCAGATGGCACCTTCTCAGTCTCCGTTCTCAGACTGTAGATATCTCCATCACACCTTAGACTGTAATGAGTTCCATCTCTCCTGCCTTATATTTCTCTCTCCAGCCACCCATGTTACTTCTGTCTCTACCTCCCTAGTACTGGAATTAAAGGCATGATCCCAAGTGCTGGGATCACCTTTATGTGAGCCCTATTTCTCTTTTAGACAGATTCAAACTTGTGTAATCCAGTGTGGCCTTGAACTAACAGAATCCCTCTGCTTCTGTCTCTGCCTCTTGAATCCTGGGATTAAAAGTGTCTGCCACCACTCCCTAGCCTCTAGTGACTTAGTTCTGCTCTCTGATCTTCAGGCAAGCTTTACTTTTTAAAATACAAACAAAATAACACTAAATCCATGCACTGTTAAAGTGGTCTTTGTAGAACATACTGTTTATAAATCGAGACCTACAAAATGACTTCCATATTAAAAATAGTATTTCTCACATGTGAGCTAAAAGAGAAACACTTCAGACTATGAGTATCTGCCATCTTGGCTGATTTGCAAGACTGTTTACAGATCTATATAAGTGTGACTTAATGGGCAATAATGGCAATACATATAACATAGTGTCATTTGCATGCTCTTGATTCTTTGAATTTGATTCATTGAAAGCAGAGTATTTGATAAATACCTTCTTACTCCTTTATACTATGTTCCCTAACCTTCTAACATGAACATCGTCTACATTGTACATATGACCAAACTTTGCTTTTCTTAGTGGGTATTACCAGCTCAGGGTACTGTTTAAGTGGCTGGGGAAATGAACATTGATAATATTCATATGTTCATTAAACACTTTTTTAGGTGCTGGTGATCTAATTCATGGCCTTTGCCACTTAGACAGTTATTTACTTGGTCCTCTGTTAGTAGGGGGACAATTATCATCTTAGCAGCAGCAATTGTGGCGATAGGCATATGAAAGACATAGACTTAACTGCCAAATGGTTCATTCACTACTTCTAGCAAATCATTTCAGCACTTTTCCCCATAAAATATAGTTAGTAGTCTCTAAAAACAAAAAGGACATGGGCTTATCACAGGAATTTCTTTACAAATTATAAAACAAGTCTCTGGGGAGAAAGCCTAGTCAGCGAAGTGCTTCATATTTTAGGTATAAAGGCATACATCCTTACAAAACTCGTGTGGGTTTATTCCTCATAACCCACACTGAAAGTTTACATGAGGGCTGGCGATACGGCACAGGGATGCAGCACACTGACTGCTCTTCCAGAGAACCCAGCTTTGCTC
Source organism: Dicrostonyx torquatus (assembly GCA_028555095.1). Classification (NCBI taxonomy): domain Eukaryota; kingdom Metazoa; phylum Chordata; class Mammalia; order Rodentia; family Cricetidae; genus Dicrostonyx; species Dicrostonyx torquatus. The sequence goes on from JAQHUG010000004.1 coordinate 18,814,230, forward strand.
CCAGCACTCACGTTGGGCATCATACAAACACCTGCAACTCCATATCCAGGCTATCTAATACACTCGTTGGTCTTCAGAGTATTCACACATAAGTAGCAGAGAGAGAGAGAGAGAGAGAGAGAGAGAGAGAGAGAGAGAGAGAGAGAGGATAAACAAGAGGTGACGCATGTGCATACATGCATGTAACAATAATTAAATAATTAGTGAAGAAAATGAAGCCATTGTTTTGAAAGAGAGCAATGAAAAAATGAGGGGTATATGGTAACATTTTGGAAATAAAAATAAAAATGGTAATTATAACATAATCTCAAAAATAAAAGAAAATTATATCAAAACTGATTTTTTTTTAAAAAAGGCCAGGCATGTGGTACATGTTTTTAATCCAAGCAGGAAGATTAGAGGGGTCCACTGGTCCATCAGCCAAACCCAATCAATGAGTCCCAGGTCCCTGTCCTGTCAGAGACCTTGTCTAAAAAAAATCAACACAGATAACCCAGAGAAACAACACCTGAAAATGTTCTCTGGCCTCCACACATGCATTGCACAAGTGCATGTGCGCGCGCGTGCGCGTGCGCGCACACACACACACACACACACACACATACACACACACACTCATACACTCACACACTGACATAAATATTGACATTTTGTCAACGTATAAGGTGTACAACATTCTTCACATTTTTAACCTATTGCCATGATAGCTGTTTTATACTTCTAAGGTATTTGCTTTTTCTTTCCACTTCTCCATGTAGTGTTTTTAGATAGAAAAGTCAACCTTATCTCTGAGTTAAGCAAAAGGAAGCAATGACACCCACTCTAACTCTTCTCTACATAGGAGTTGATTCAGTTTTCTTTTCACTTCCCCTCTGAGCTGAACACAGAATTCGCTTGCCCTGTGGGACTTGGACCACTCCGCTCTGGCCTTGTGTCTTCGGTTAAGTAGCCATGTGTCAAATTACTCAGGCTGAACTTCTCTATGAGGTCACAGAGAAAGTGGACAGAAGAATAAGGCTCAGTCTGTGCCATGAAGCCGTGAGAAAGCAGAGGTCTCTATTAAATTTGCCATTAACTGTGTGGATATAGCGCCACTTGACCTTTCCTCAGGTTGTCTCCTCGCTGCTCCTCGGGCAGGAAAACGCTAAGGAGCCGACCACACATGTACTGTGAATGGCAAGTTAGCAGAGCTTGCTGGACTCCAGTCACAGTAACCATCACAAGTGGCACAGAGACCCATTGGAATCGAGTGAACCGGAGCGCTCTTAACAGTTCTGTGTTGGGGCTGGAGAGATGGCTCTGTGGTTAAGAGCACTGACTGCTTTTCTAGAGGACCCGGGTTCAATTCCCAGCACCCACGTGAGACTCTGACAAAAACTAAGCAAAGACTGTATTGAGCTTATTGAGGTTGATTAGGGCTCTAAGCAAGTCATAGGTTAAGTCAGTGAGGTCCCACATGCTCCATATATGTCAACCAAGCCTAACAAAAGAGATGAACCTGTACTATTCCTATGCTGCTCATACGTTTAGAGGAGTGGCTGTTCTTTGATCCTCTTCCTGTCCATCTTTGATATAAATTTACAGCCATTGCTCTTATCTTGTGACTGTTAGCCAGGACCACTGTGCTAGTCTCTATGACTTGGATGGTTTTGCTGGTGTTAGATGTTCGCTGTGTCTGCTAATCAGTAAAGAAACAATGCTATATTTGTTCTCGTGCTGCATGACCAATTGGCAGTCTTACTTGGACACTAACTTCCATTGCAAATACTAAGAGATAGCTAGCTGTCTTACCTCATTTGTAACTTTTTGTTCATTTGAAAGACCCCAGAGACCTGGGTGCCTTCAACCCACCGTCAAGACGCAAGACATCAGAAGCCAGATGGATGCAAAATGCAAGAGGGTTCATTTTCTCAGAACTGAGGATGCTCAGCATTCGAAAAACTGAGCATGCCTTTACAGACTAGAGTCAGTATTTATATTTTACATGAACAGATGATTATACAGTTTCTATTAGCTACTTTGAGGCAAGGGAAAAGTTCAGTTATGTCAGCTTGATCTTGTCTAGATACATCTTGTGTTCTCTATTCATCCTTTATCTCTTTGTTAGCTAGGCCCGACCTTCAGACTATAGGCCTACTGTTGCCATGGGTCTGAGTGGCCTTGCTTTAAAGATACCAAGGCACCTGGAATCCTGCTTCTGCTAGCAGGGAATCTTGGCTGATGTCCCTATTTTGGGTTAGGAGAAGGGGGTTCATGGCGTTTACCGCGGCTGTTAACCCATTCCATTTCACATTAGGCATTCCAGGGGCCTCCATTCTAAAATGGGAGGAGTTTTTGAGAAGCCATTTTTACGTACAAATTACTTTGTTAGAAGAATATATGACAGGGCAATAATGCCATTACATTAGCAGATTTTTTTTAAAAAAACATTCTCCTTAAGTTATTTTTTAGGTCATTTTCTTCTGTTTCATCTATATTGTAGTTTTCAAGTCTTGCTGTTGTAGAGCCACTAGGTTTTGTTGGTGTCATGTTGTTCTTTGTGATGCTAACTGTATTCTTACCTTGTCTACCCATCTTTTCCTCTGATTGGTATAGTTGGGGCCACGTCTCTGGTAATCACTCTTCCAGGTGTCAGTGGATCCAACGATCAGATGGTTGCTTCTCATGGTGGAGTCAGGGCCACAGTTCCAGTTACCCCAGAGGCCACTCAGCCTTCCTGGAGGTCACTCAACACTCTTGGAGGTTGCTCCGCAATCTCAGAGGTCATTTGGGCCTGCTTCCGTGGATGTTGCTAGATCAAGTCTGCTCCCACAGAAGTGGTGGGCTTGGGCCTGCTCCCGTATAGGACACTGGCTCCGGCCTGCTCCAGAGGAGGTTGCTGGCTCAGGCCTACCTCGATGAAAGTCGCTGGTTCAGACCTGCTCCAGTGGACGTTGCTGGATTGGGCTTGCTCCCACAGGTGTCCCTGTCTCAGGCCTGCTCCCTTGGAGGTAACTGGCTACAGTCCAGTTCCACAGCAGTTCACTGGCTCAGGCCTGCTCCCTTGCAGGTTGCTCCTTTATACCTACCCCTGCAGAGGTCACTGGTTTGGCCCTGCTCCCATGTGTATCTCTGTCTCAGGCCTGCTCCCACAGAGGCCCCTGGCCTGGAACTGGTTCTGCAGAACTCGCCTGGCTTGAGCCTGCTCCAGCAGAGGTCACTATCTTGGGCCTGCTCTGGTCGAACTCACTGGCTCCCATAGGCCTGGTCCAACAGAGTCCCAAATAGATGTATTCTTCACATTTTAAACTGTTAATCTCGTTCTCTAAATGGTTGTATGTTTATATCCCAACCAGTCATTTATGTTTTCGTCTACATCATCATCAATGTTTTACTATAATCTCAGCCATTTTGAGAGGTATGAATTCCATTGTGATACTCACTTTAATTTGTTGGTGATTGATTTTTTTTGTGTCCTTTCTGCTTATCTTCTTTATAAGTGTCTTGTTCAACAAAACTTTTATTAATTTATTTAAATTTTCTGTCTGTGTCCATAAAAACTGTTAGAAATTCTTTATAAATTCTTGGTATTTTTTTGTATATAGTTGTGACTTTGTGCCTTCATTTCTTCTTTCTTGCTTATTTTTATAAGAAAATTTTAATTTTTATACCTAATTTATCAATGCTTCTCATTACACATCTTAATGTCTAGTAAAATTTTTCTTCTTCTCAACTGTGAGAAGCATTGACCCTCACTCCATAACCAGAGCACTAGAGACTCACAGCAGTGAGAGCTCAACAGTTTGTGTTATGACCTCACGGTGCACAGCATCAGCCCAGAATGACTTGTGTGCTGATTTAGCCTTACAAACTGTTACCTTTTTTTTCTATTCTATAATTCTAACACAGGTCATTTCCCCCCTTTCCTCATTAGCTAAGTAGTTAGGAGGGTACTAGTTATTATCCTTACTGTTGCCACTTACATTTGACTTTTACTCAACTAAATCTGCATGTAGGTCCATCTCTATGCTTCATATCATGTTGGTTTTAAAGTCCATCAGGCACATGACATTGTCACATCTGCAGGTCATTAAGCAAACCTAACTCTCAGCAGTGTTCTATTTTAAACTTGAGTGGAAGGGGCAGTAATTTGGTAAAGGTCCAGTGTTTTTTCTTTATATATAACAGGATCTAAGCTGACTCAAGATATGTTTTTCTTAAAAACAAATGTCAGATTTTATATCTTACAGTCCCTTCCTCTTATTCTCATTATTTTCATTTTCATACTGGTCTAAAATTTCTAGATTATTTTTATATATTTTCTTGTTCCCAGTACTACCATATATCCACTCAGAAACACTGGGTAAGGAGTAACTGCTGTTTACTCCTTTATCTTTTGGTACCTTCATGACGTGCATACAAGCTCCAAAATCCCCCATTGGAGAAAAGAATGCTGCTCCTATATGAGACACTAGGTAATTCTCCCTCCTTACTAAAAAGAAAGACAGTTAGGTGACCCTACTACTAAGGCCAGGAACAAGAGTGTCTCTGGCAGTCACAATTCCCCAGTTGTCTTATCATTAAAGAGGTTCCACATGCATCTCAATCTGTGTTCTAATCTTTAATTCTTAGGACAAAACTACATAGTAAAAAGAAAAATCCACTCTAATTTAAAACGTTTTTTTTCAAACCCTTTTTACTAAAAATAAAAGCAACCTCTAACTTACATACCTCTCAATAGTTCTCCCTGTGTCATCCCCGTTCCAATTGCATTGCCCGAAGTAAGAGTCGAATCCATATTTCCTACATGATATGTTACAGCATGGTAAAATTACTTGTACGTAGATTTGTAACTTACAAGCTTCTTCACTGCTTCAAGTTTCAGGGAAACAACCTCCCCTCTGCTTGGACTTCTTAATGCCTAACTCACCTCTCCCTGTTCCCCCAAAGCCCTAGTCTCAAAAGTTGGAGAGTAAGAAAATGTTTTATATTCCAACAAAAGCCTGTGGGGATATCACTGCTCTGAATAGTGAACCCTATTGGTATACAAGAATAGGCAAAGAGAAGGTTTGAAGAGTCAAATTTCATTTCATGTTAACATGATAGTTACAGTTTTAGAAGTCAGAAGACATTTATTCTCCTTCTAGCTAGGGCAGAGAGGAAGTCATAACCCCAAAGTCACCCAGAAAGCCACTTTATCTCTCTATCCTGTCCCACCCTCAAATTTGTCAAGGGTTTCTAGTGGAGAGTGTTTAAAAATCAAACCAAACAAAGCAAAAAACCTAGTACTAGAAATCTAGCTAACTATTCAGTACTAGTAAAAGTCCTTGTTATTGCAGAAGAATCTACATCTAATTTACTAAACCAGCATAATCCCTAACAACACTTTATAAATATTTGTCTTTATCCCCACAGTTGATAGACTTTACCCCTCCCCAAGGAAACTTCTCTCTGAAACACACAGAAAGAACTGTGTTGCAGAATATTGAATCACACTGTGAATTCCGAAATTGTATTATTTACTGGAAAACCTTGTTACTAGATGGGGTGTGCCTCAGCCCTAGTACAACACCTAGTAAAACACCTTTAACCCAAGAGTTTTCTGCTTAAATATTTTAAACAGGATAAAATGAAAATCAAGAAGCAGAACAAGCAGCCAGTTGACATGAAAAAACAAAAACAAAACAAAACATACAGAGTAAGGGGGAGTGACAGGATAGATGAGAGACACACAGGAAGTAGAAGCGAGGGGCATTGAGTTTGAGGAGTTTTGTTTGAGATGGCATAGGAAAAAGGTCTCTTTTTTTCTTTTTTTTTCTTTCTTTTTTTTTTTTTTTGGTTTTTTGAGACAGGGTTTCTCTGCAGCTTTGGAGCCAATCCTGGAACTAGCTCGTGTAGACCAGGCTGGTTTCGAACTCACAGAGATCCGCCTGCCTCTGCCTCCCGAGTGCTGGGATTAAAGGCATGCGCCACCGTTGCCTGGCTGCTCTCTTTTTTTTTCTAGGACAATGAAGAAGAAGGAAACTCAGAAGGTTGCTTGCTCTGCTTCTCTGAGCTAGCAGGCTTTCACCCCAGCATCCAACTCCTGAGTATTTATTGGTCAAATTGAACAATTGAGATTTATATAACAGCAACATTTAGTGCTCCATCACATGACATGACCACACAAAAAGAGAAATAACACCAGATGCAGAGGAAGACACCTGGGAAGTCCTCAAGTAGAGAGTTAAGCAATATTAAAAGGAAAAATCTTTCTCATGTTAAGAATAGGAAATGTAATAAATAATACAGGGTGTTAGGAACCTATACATTATTATTTTAGATGGCTTAAACATAGAAACAGAAAATGAAAAGATAAATGGATCACCTAACTGAGATTGGCATAATATTGACTAAAATTACTTTTGGTCTGGCAATTCATATTGTATCCTTAATAGTTTCAGTGTTTTTTTCTGACAAATATCAAAAGTGGAATGATGAGATATAAGCCTTAGAAAGACTTATAAATGAAAATAAGAAAAATAATCAGACACAGACAGAACAATTTACACAAGAACCTACCACACCACTGTGTGAGGAAACTGAAGAGGGGCAGCTCAATGTTGTTAGAAAACCAACCTTAGTTTATCCACTTACTATACAATAACTACTAGGGGATGATAGGCACCCCCAAAGTTATGAAAAAGTTAAATGGAATTCTATGGAAATATTAGATTTTAGGAGATTCAAAGAAACCATTGTTTCATATGGTATACATTCATTCTACATAAAGCAGATATTAAATTTATGGCAATTCAGAATGTAATTTTCCCCAAAGGCTGAACACATTTTGCAATAGCAATGTTAAGAGCTTGTCCACAGTTACATTGACAAACATGGTGGACAGAGAAAGCTAGAGTCATAGAACAACAAAATAAATCTGATATAAATATTGCAACTCTAATTCTTGCTTGATACCTGTTTTGCTATATGTAATTTTACTATGTGACAGTTAAAACCTTCCTTCTTATTTAGACACCAAAGAGGATGTGGTGTGTGATATCCTTCTGGGTGTTGCGTTTATTGGTTAATGAATAAAGCTGTTTTGGCCAGTGATTTAGCAGAGCAAAGTCAGGTGGGAAATCCAAACAGGGATATATATAGAGAGAGAGTAGGTAGAGTCAGAGAGATACCAGGTAGCTGACGAAGGAGAAAGATGCCAGAACATAACCTTACCCTGTAAGACACAGCTTCGTGGTGATACACAGATTAACAGGAATAAGTTAATTTAAGATGTTAAAGCTAGCTAGAAATATGCCTGAGTCATTGGTCAAGCAGTTGTAATTAATATAGTTTCTGTGTAATTATTCAGGTTGCGCAGTCTAAAAACAAGTGAGCAGTCTCTGTTTATACACAGTGATTGTGGTTACTTGCTTAAGATGTTAGCAAGATCAAGTTAACCCACATTACAGTGGGGAATAGAGCTCATAAACTCCCACCATTAGCTAAGGAACTATCCTGCCATGGTTGGCTTGTAGGGAAAGGAGAATAATTTTTCTTTAAGGCTGTGTTACAATATATGAACCTAATACCTAGAAATATATGTATAGCAAAAAATAGACTAGGTGATTATTAAAAATAAATAAAGAAGGGAGGATACGAAATTTGGAGGGGTTTGAAAGACAGGGAGGTGGATCTGAGCAGAATTAGGGGGAGCAATGGGGCTTGTATGATAAAATTACTTTGAGTACATGAACAAAATTCTCAAAAAATTATTTAAAATATTGTATTAAAAAAAGATAACAAAAATGAAGTGGCCAATTTTAAGTTGGAATTTTAAATGCAGGTTTCCACAAAGGACACTGTACCAGACAGAATTTAACTGGAGCAGAAAGGTTAGTAGGCAATATCTAATAAGAGATTTATTTTAAGGAATTCACTTACATGATTGTGAATTCCAATCTTGCAAGTTTAAAGTCTATAGGACTCAAACATGCCCAAACACAGAATGAGTTTGTTAACATGGATTCATGATTTTGATCACATATGAATTTTACCTCTATAAGGATTTCTCAGCACTACATTTAAAAAACTTTAAAAAATATTATATGTTGCTGGGTGGTGGTGGTGCACACCTTTAATCCAATCACTCAGAAGGTAGAGGCAGGCAGATCTCTATGACTTTGAGGCCAGCCTAGTATACAATAGCTAGTTCCAGTACAGGCACCAAAGTTACACAGAGAAATCCTGCCTCAAAAACAAAACAAAACAAAACAAAAATTAAATACATGTTGTGTGTACAATGTGTACTTATATCCCTTGGTACATGTGCAGAGGTCAGAGTCTACTTGAAATGTCTCCTTATACCATGTGGGGCCCAGGAATTAATCTCAGGTCTTCAGTCTTTGTCGCAAATGTCTTTGCCTACTGAACCATCTGACCAGCATCTCAAGTCTTCTCTTAAGGCCATTTGACTAGGTTCAGGCTTATCCTTTCTTGAGATTGAGTTATTACAAAAAAAATAATCATACGACTAAATGTCAATATATATGTATATATACATAAATGAACTACTGTTGAAATGAATGGATGGGAATTCTAGCATAGCTAGTTTCTTGTACACACTGCAAAATTGAAACTAAGAAACTCATTACAGATGTATAGGAAACAGGTAAGCCCAGAAGCTGACTCTCAGGTGCCCTCTCACATTCCTCAGTGACATGCCATGAGTCTATCATATCAAGTATAGATAAAGTTAAGGAGACAATCATTCGTTTATATAATATATCCATGAAATGCATGAAAAACCTATAAAAAGTATCCATGGGGGTAAGAACTTCCTCAAAGATGCATCATCTGCACTTTGAAACTAAGCACTTCTGTTTTGCCTTGTTGGAGAGGAACACATTCTCTCTTTTGATTAATCTAACAGCGGGTGGTCATTATCCAGCCCAAATGTCCTATTTCACTGACATTATCTCTAAATGATGATCCAGGGGTAGATCTGAGAATGAGCTCTAAACAGCCACTTTTTTCTCTACCTTTCAGAGACCTTGGAAATTTTACTGGAAGATGTCAGCAGGGATCAATGAAAGCATTTTCTATTATATTACATTTGAACCCAGAGAGAAAAGAAGGGAGAATAAACTAACTCACGATAAAAACATGTGCAGAGACTATAGTCGTAATTTAAAATGGTTGCTTTCCAATAAACTTATGAGTTAGTGTTTTATTGGTCAAGAGGGTATACCATTCTCTATATACAAAAAATGACATTTATTCCTGATGATAATAAATTCCATCATTTTAAATATTCAGGTGGCCAAATGATTTCAATTTATTTTAGAAAATCAACTCAGTGGATGAAAAATGACATGAAGCCAGTGTTTGTTTTTATCATTTGAGATTGGACTGACATTTCAGAATTTGAAGAGTCTGGTTGCTCAAAGCTTGTTGCTTGTTGGTTGCTTTTGGTATGATTACTGTTTCTCATGGTTGGTCCAAAATAATATATTTGAATATATACATACACACACACACACACACATATATGTGTGTATATATGTACATATATGTATATGTGTATATATGTGTGTGTGTGTGTGTGTATACAACGATGGATTATAAAATCTGCCAACAACACTTCTGTTTTAGCTTAGAACAAGCTTTTGTATGATGTCATTTCTCTTTTGTTTTGTTTCCTTTTCACATTTTCAATCTATAAAGCAACAAAAACCAAAAAAATTCCAGAAAAGTACCAGGTCCCTTTATTACTCACCATCTACACACAGTGTGGAAAAATTTACACTCAACTCTTCGAATGTATTGTTTGCATTACTGTAAAACCCTCTTCTGTTTATAGAAATTAAGGGTCAAATACATTAAAATCTGATCTAAGATTTACAATCCTTCAGCTTGAATACTTTCTTGATTTTGAGTACTCCAATGCATATTTTTATTTCTCTGATTATTTTTCTCTTACCTCACCTGTAAACTTAATTTGGGATTTGACAATATTTAAAAGGTGTAATTTCCAAGAGACTAGTGATTCTTAGAGCGTGAAGTCTTACAAAGTCATCATTTTCAGGTAGATAACAATCTCTGGAAGCTGTATTCACACTTGAAAAGAAATCTCAGTAATAAAATCACCAGGAACCTGCTTAATTCTGACAGTGTTTGGTATGGAAGGTTTCATTAAAATAAAATGAAATTTGCTCTCACACTATACATGTATTTGGAATCAAGTGGTGTCTATGCAAATTAATTGCACAATTAAGATTGTAGGGCAAATGTTTAGCTTGTTTCCTAGGACTGGATGATTTAGAGCACCAGAGAAGGACCATTAACATATAAACGATTGCTCTGCTCTTTTGAAAGAGGTCTACTTATTTATTATTCATTCATTAAGGCCAAGATCAAAGAATTCTGCTGGATAATGATTTGTTAACCTTCTTCAAGTTTCTATATTTACTTTTAAGTCATTAACCTGAACTCTTTAAAAATATTGCATGACTACTTGAGTTTCATACTAATCATGGTTGTTCCCTTCAAGTGGTTCTAATCAGTGATGATGTTCTATGTTTAGGTGATATGCAGTGTTTATCGTTTTAGTTTTTATCTTTAAAATATCTAATAAGAAATGAAATGACCACTTGATACCTGCTTTACAATTGCAATGACCATTGACAGATATTATAACCCAATCTATCATTATTATTTTAGCATACTTCCACAACACTCATGAAAACAAGAGTCAGTGCACACATGAGAGGTTCAATATATGGTAGAACCATCCCATCTACAAAGTGCATACTAACATTCAAAATTCCATCGCTATGTCAAAATCCCCATTCAACCCAAGCTTTCATGTGTTTCTAAATTTCACCCTTTTAGTACTTCAAATGAGTGTCACTTCTCATAGCAAAAAATGAACAAAACCAAAGAAAGATTTTGGTAAAGGGATGACATAATGAGAACACATTGCTGTTAGATATCTTATTCTTAATAGTCACTCAAATTCCATTTACCATATATGTGTATCTTAGTTTTGAATTTACAGTTTTCAGTGTTTTTTCTTTTTTTTTTTTTTTTTGATTTTTTGTTGTTTTTGTTTTGGTTTGGTTTGGGTTTTGGTTTTGTTTTTATTTTATTGAGACAGGGTTCTTCTGTAGCTTTGGAGCCTGTCCTGGAACTAGCTCTTGTAGACCAGGCTGGTCTCGAACTCACAGAGATCCGCCTGCCTCTGCCTCCCGAGTGCTGGGATTAAAGGCATGTGCCACCACCGCCCGGCAGTTTTCAGTGTTTTTCATTCCCAAGCGTGAACCACAATGTTGTAGACAGTATCTACTCACAATAGACGAAAATCATTTTAACAAAATAAGATGTGGAATTACCATAGCTAAACTTATTGGAAAATATGAGGCTGATATTAGTTCATAGCATAAATTGACAGGAACCTGAGGAGGCTTCATGGGAAGAGCTTAGAAAGGGGAGGAGGGGACCAAAATTGAACAGGATCGGAATATGCTTTCTGTTGAATGGAAGAGCCGATTCCCATGATCCCCATAAAAACTGACAATGAATGGTGCTGGCCTAGCACACTGGAGGTAGTAGATTCTTTTCTAAGATCTATGACTTCATTGTCCCCAGGAAGTGTTTGGTGCCCTGTACCAAATAGAGTTAGCTTCTTAGTGATGAGGGCTGTAAATGCTCCTTGCTAGTACTGAAGCAAGAACTTTAAGGACATGAAGCCCCTCTTGGAAGTCTGTCCAGGTCTACATACTCCCTGAACTCATGTCTGCATCATAGATTTTATTGAGGTGATGCCCATTTTGAAAACACTTTAGGAAGAGGAGGAAAGGAGACTGCTAAGAAGAGCAGCTTTAGTTATCTGGGAAGGACAGCAGCCCCTTGGACAAGGAGTTCCCCAGCAGCATAAAACTTTCAAGATGCTGATCTTGAAAAGGATGTTAATAATTGCTGAGACCAAGCTCAGAGATAAGAACTTAAGAAATTAATTACTCAGGGATTTCAAACTGTTCCTAGGCCATATAATATTTCCAAGGCTTTTGCACCCTAACAGGAAAAGAATGACACTCCCTCTGATTTACAAAAAAAATCTCAGAAGTTAAATGCAAAAGTATGCGGAACTAAAACCAGATGACCAAAAATTCTAATGCTTCCTGAAGGTCCACTGTGTAAATAAGTGTTGGCTTCATACTGTCAAGAAATTATAAAAGATAGTTTGCTGGAATGAAAGTATTACTGAGGAGTGTTAATGAGAGGGAAAGGAGACAAAAGGCTAAAATTACGGTCTCTGCAGTAGCAGAGATAATAAAAAAGAGATCATATTATGATTGCTCTAGGAGAGATAGAAAATGCATACACAGATAAGAAACCCAAAGATAGTTAGTCGACTGGAACCCTAAACGAGAGTGCCAAGAATGGAAAAGGGGGAGAAAAATCTAATCCCTCTTAAAAAGTTTGATGAGAATTAGAAGAATCAGGTGTTATTTTTATTTTTATTTCTTTTATTGAGATTCTAACATATCTCCATTATCTTCTCTCCAAACCTACTCATATATCCATCCTTCCCTTCTATTCCTGGAATTCCAGACTCTTTTTTTTTCACTCACTGTTATTATAATAGGCAGCTCAGTCTGTACAATGTTTTTATGTGTATTTTCTGGGCTGACTACTTGACACTGGACAAGTAATTGATATGCCCTTCCTTGGGGAAGACTA